>JANJGN010000041.1:2050000-2070000 GCA_026770705.1 Isurus oxyrinchus | reverse complement strand
TGGACGGATGGATGGATGTATGGAAGGATGGATAGAAGGAAGGGCGGATGGAATTGATGGACGGATGGATCGATGGATGGATGGATGGAATGATGGATTGAAGGAAGGACGGACGGATGGATGGATGGATGGATGGATGGATGGATGGAAGGATGGATGGATTGAAGGAAGGATGGATTGAAAGAAGGATGGATGGATGGACGGATGGATGGATGTATAGAAGGATGGATAGAAGGAAGGACGGATGGATGGATGGTTGGATGGAAGGTAGGATGGATGGAATGAAGAAAGGACGGATGGATGGATGGATTGAAGGAAGGACGGATGGATGGATGGATGGATGGATGGATGGATGGATGGATGGATGGATGGAAGGATGGATGGATGGAAGGAAGGACGCATGGATGGAAGGATGGATGTATGGAAGGATGGATAGAAGGAAGGACGGAAGGATGTATGGAAGGATGGATAGAAGGAAGGACGGATTGATGGACGGATTGATGGAAGGTTGGATGGATGGATGGACGGATGCAATGAAGGAAGGACGGATGGACGGATGGAAGGAAGAACGGATGGACAGACGGACGGACGGACGGATGGATGGAGGGAAGGAAGGAAGGAGGATGGATGGATTGATTGATGGATGGATGGATGGATGGATGGATGGATGGATGGATGGATGGATTGAAGGAAGGACGGATGGACGGACGGACGGATGGATGGATGGATGGATGCCAGGATGGATGGATGGCTTGATGGATCGATGGAAGAATGGATGGATGGATGGATGGATGGATGGATGAATGGATGGATGGATGCTTTGATGGATGGATGGATGGATGGATTGAAGGAAGGACGGATGGACGGACGGATGGATGGATGGACGGACGGATGGATGGATGGATGGATGAATGGTTGGATGGATGGATGAATGGATTGAAGGATGGATGGATGGATGGATGGTTTGATGGATGAAAGGAAGGATGGATGGATTGGTGGAAGGATGGATGGATGGACAGACGGACGGACAGAAGGATGGATGGAAGGAAGGAAGGAAGGAGGATGGATGGATTGATGGATGGATGGATGGATGGATGGATGGTTGGATGGATGGATGGATGGATGGATGGATGGATGGATGAATGGATAGAAGGAAGGACGGATGGGCGGACGGATGGACGGATGGATGGAAGGATGGATGGATGGATGGCTTGATGGATCGATGGAAGAATGGATGGATGGATGGATGGATGGATGGATGGATGGATGGATGGATGGATGGATGGTTTGATGGATGGATGGATGGATGGATTGAAGGAAGGACGGATGGACGGACGGACGGATGGATGGATGGATGAATGGATGAATGGACGGACGGATGATTAAATGGATTGAAGGATGGATGGATGGATGGATGGTTTGATGGATGGAAGGAAGGATGGATGGATGGGTGGACGGATGGATGGATGGACAGACGTCGGACGGACGGATGGATGGAAGGAAGGAAGGAAGGATGGACGGAATGACGGATGGATGGATGGATGGAAGGAGGGATGGATGGCTTGATGGATCGATGGAAGAATGGATGGAAGGATGGATGGATGGATGGAAGGATGGATGGATGGATGGAAGGTTTGATGGATAGATGGATGGAAGGATTGAAGGAAGGCCGGATGGACGGATGGACGGATTGATGGATGGACGGATGGATGGATGGATGGATGGATAGTTGGATGAATGGATTGAAGGATGGATGGATGGATGGATGGATGGTTTGATGGATGGAAGGAAGGATGGATGGATGGGTGGACAGATGGATGGATGGATGGATGGATGGATGGATGGATGGATGGATGGATGGTTTGATTGAGGGATGGATGCATGGATGGATGGATGAATGGATGGATGGATTGAAGGAAGGATGGATGGATGGATTGAAGGAAGGAAGGAAAGATGGATGGATGGAAGAATGGAAGGATGGATGGATGGAAGGATGGAAGGATGGATGGATGGTGAATGAATGGATGGAAGGATGGATGGAAGGTAGGAAGGAACGAATGAACGATGTATGGAAGGAAGGAAGTATGGATGGATGGATGGATGGATGGATGGATGGATGGATGGATGGAAGGATGGATGAATGGATGGAAGGATGGATGGAAGGATGAATGGAAGGAAAGATGAATGGATGGAAGGACGTATGGAAGGATGGATGGAAGGAAGGAAGATTGGATGGATGGATGGAAGGAATGGATGAATGGAGGGGTGGATGGATGGATGGATGCATGGCTGGATGTAAGGAAGGAAGGAGGATGGATGGAAAGATGGAAGCTTAGATGGATGGAAGGATGGAAGGATGGAAGGATGGATGAATGGATGGATGGTTGGATGGTAGGCTGGTTGGTGGGTAGGATGGATGGCAGGATGGATGGGAGGATGGATGGATGGAAGGATGCATGGATGGAAGGTGGCAGTATGGTTGGATGGATAGATGGAAGTATGGATGAATGGAAGGAAGGATGGATGGATTAATGAATGGATGAATGCATGGATGGATGGAAGGAAGGAAGGAAGGAAGGAAGGAAGGAATGAAGTAAGGAAGGATGGATGGATGGATTGATGGATGGATGGATGGATGGAAGGAAGGATATATGGAAGGAAGGACGGAAGGAAGGATGGATGGATGGAAGGATGGATGGATGGATGAATGGATGGATGTTTGGAAGGATGCATGGATGGACAGAAGGATGGATGGATGGATGGATGGATGGATGGATGGATGTACGGATGGAAGGAATGTATGCATGGAAGGAGGCAAGGATGGATGGATGGATGGATGGATGAATGGATGGATGGCTGGATGGATGTATGTATGGATGGAAGGATGGATTGATGGATGGATGGATGAATGGATGGATGTTTCGAAGGATGGATGGATGGATGGATGGATTGATGGATGGAAGGATGGATGGACGGATGGAAGGATGGATGGATGGATTGAAGGAAGGACGAATGGACGGATGGATGAATGGAAGGATGGATGGATGAAATGAAGGAAAGATGGAAGGATGGATAGATGGCGGGATTGCTTCAAGGAAGGAAGGATGGATGAATGGATGGATGGATTAAAGGAAGGACGGATGGACGGATGGATGGATGGATGGATTGAAGGAAGGATGAACAAATGGATGGACGAATGGACAGATGGATGGATGTATGGAAGGATGGATAGAAGGAAGGACGGATGGAATTGATGGACGGATGGATCGATCGATGGATGGATGGAATGATGGATTGAAGGAAAGACGGATGGATGGATGGATGGATGGATGGATGGACGGATGGATGGATGTATAGAAGGATGGATAGAAGGAAGGAAGTATGGATGGATGGTTGGATGGAAGGTAGGATGGATGGAATGAAGAAAGGACGGATGGATGGATGGATGGATGGATGGATGGATGGATGGATGGATGGATGGAAGGATGGATGGATGGAAGGAAGGACGCATGGATGGAAGGATGGATGTATGGAAGGATGGATAGAAGGAAGGACGGAAGGATGTATGGAAGGATGGATAGAAGGATGGACGGATTGATGGACGGATTGATGGAAGGTTGGATGGACGGATGGACGGATGCAATGAAGGAAGGACGGATGGACGGATGGACGGAAGAAAGGATGGACAGACGGACGGACGGATGGATGGATGGAGGGAAGGAAGGAAGGAGGATGGATGGATTGATGGATGGATGGATGGACGGATGGATGGATGGATGGATGAATGGATGGATGGATTGAAGGAAGGACGGATGGACGGACGGACGGATGGATGGATGGATGGATGGAAGGATGGATGGATGGCTTGATGGATCGATGGAAGAATGGATGGATGGATGGATGGATGGATGGAAGAATGGATGGATGGATGGTTTGATGGATGGATGGATGGATGGATTGAAGGAAGGACGGATGGAAGGACGGATGGATGAATGGACGGACGGATGGATGGATGAATGGTTGGATGGATGGATGAATGGATTGAAGGATGGATGGACGGATGGATGGTTTGATGGATGAAAGGAAGGATGGATGGATTGGTGGAAGGATGGATGGATGGACAGACAGACGGACGGAAGGATGGATGGAAGGAAGGAAGGAAGGAGGATGGATGGATTGATGGATAGATGGATGGATGGATGGATGGATGGATGGATGGATGGATGGATAGAAGGAAGGACGGATGGACGGACGGACGGATGGATGGATGGATGGAAGGATGGATGGATGGCTTGATGGATCGATGGAAGAATGGATGGATGGATGGATGGATGGATGGATGGATGGATGGTTTGATGGATGGATGGATGATGGATTGAAGGAAGGACGGATGCACGGACGGTCGGATGGATGGATGGATGAATGGATGAATGGACAGACGGATGATTAAATGGATTGAGGGATGGATGGATGGATGGATGGTTTGATGGATGGAAGGAAGGATGGATGGATGGGTGGACGGATGGATGGATGGACAGACGGACGGACGGACGAATGGATGGATGGATGGAAGGAGGGATGGATGGGTTGATGGATCGATGGAAGAATGGATGGAAGGATGGATGGATGGATGGAAGGATGGATGGATGGATGGATGGTTTCATGGATGGATGGATGGAAGGATTGAAGGAAGGCCGGATGGACGGATGGACGGGTTGATGGATGGACGGATGGATGGATGGATAGTTGGATGGATGGATGAATGGATTGAAGGATGGATGGATGGATGGATGGTTTGATGGATGGAAGGAAGGATGGATGGATGGGTGGACAGATGGATGGATGGATGGATGGATGGATGGATGGATGGATGGATGGATGGATGGTTTGATTGAGGGATGGATGCATGGATGGATGGATGAATGGATGGATGGATTGAAGGAAGGATGGATGGATGGATGGTTTGATTGAGGGATGGATGCATGGATGGATGGATGAATGGATGGATGGATTGAAGGAAGGATGGATGGATGGATTGAAGGAAGGAAGGAAAGATGGATGGATGGAAGAATGGAAGGATGGATGGATGGAAGGATGGAAGGATGGATGGATGGTGAATGAATGGATGGAAGGATGGATGGAAGGAAGGAAGGAACAAATGAACGATGTATGGAAGGAAGGAAGTATGGATGGATGGATGGATGGATGGATGGATGGATGGATGGATGGATGGATGGATGGAAGGATGGATGAATGGATGGAAGGATGGATGGAAGGATGAATGGAAGGAAAGATGAATGGATGGAAGGACGTATGGAAGGATGGATGGAAGGAAGGGAGATTGGATGGATGGATGGATGGAATGGATGAATGGAAGAGTGGATGGATGGATGGATGCATGGCTGGATGTAAGGAAGGAAGGAGGATGGATGGAAAGATGGAAGTTTAGATGGATGGAAGGAAGGAAGGATGGAAGGATGGATGAATGGATGGATGGTTGGATGGTAGGCTGGTTGGTTGGTAGGATGGATGGCAGGATGGATGGGAGGATGGATGGATGGAAGGATGCATGGATGGAAGGTGGCAGTATGGTTGGATGGATAGATGGAAGTATGGATGAATGGAAGGAAGGATGGATGGATTAATGAATGGATGAATGCATGGATGGATGGAAGGAAGGAAGGAAGGAAGGAAGGAAGGAAGGAATGAAGTAAGGAAGGATGGATGGATGGATTGATGGATGGATGGATGGATGGAAGGAAGGATATATGGAAGCAAGGACGGAAGGAAGGATGGATGGATGGAAGGATGGATGGATGGATGGATGGATGAATGGATGGATGTTTGGAAGGATGCATGGATGGACGGATGGATGGATGGATGGATGGATGGATGTACGGATGGAAGGAATGTATGCATGGAAGGAGGCAATGATGGATGGATGGATGGATGGATGAATGGATGGATGGCTGGATGGATGGATGTATGGATGGAAGGATGGAATGATGGATGGATGGATGAATGGATGGATGTTAGGAAGGATGCATGGATGGACGGATGGATGGTCGGATGGAAGGATGGATGGAAGGATGGATGGATGGCTGCCTGGAAGGATGGATGGATAGTGGGATGGATGGATGGATGGATCGAAGGAAGGATGGATGGATCGATGAATGGATGAATGGATGGATGTTTCGAAGGATGGATGGATGGATGTATGGATTGACGGATGGAAGGTTGGATGGATGGATGGATGGATTGAAGGAAGGACGAATGGATGGATGGATGAATGGAAGGATGGATGGATGAATTGAAGGAAAGATGGAAGGATGGATGGAGGGAGGGATTGTTTCAAGGAAGGAAGGATGGATGAATGGATGGATGGATTAAAGGAAGGACAGATGGACGGAAGGATGGATTGAAGGAAGGATGTACAAGTGGATGGACGGATGGACGGATGGATGGATGTATGGAAGGATGGATAGAAGGAAGGATGGATGGAATTGATGGATTGAAGGAAGGACGGATGGATGGATGGATGGATGGATGGATGGATGGATGGATGGATGGAAGGATGGATGGATTGAAGGAAGGATGGATTGAAAGAAGGATGGATGGATGGACGGATGGATGGATGTATAGAAGGATGGATAGAAGGAAGGATGGATGGATGGATGGATGGATGGAATGAAGGAAGGATGTATGGACGGATGGACGGATGGATGGACGGATGGATGGATGGATGGATGGTTGGATGGATTGAAGGAAGGACGGAAGGATGGATGGATGGTTGGATGGATGGATGGATGGATTGAAGGAAGGACGGATGGATGGGAGGATGGATGGATGGATTGATGGAAGGACAGAGGGATGGATGGATGGATGGATGAATGGATGGTTTGAAGGAAGGACGGATGGATGGAAAGATGGATGGATGGATGGATGGATTGAAGGAAGGACGGTTGGATGGATGGATTGAAGTAAAAGCGGATGGATGGATGGATTGAAGGAAGGACGGATGGATGGATGGATGGATGGATGGATGGATGGATGGCTGCCTGGAAGGATGGATGGATAGTGGGATGGATGGATGGATGGATCGAAGGAAGGATGGATGGATCGATGAATGGATGAATGGATGGATGTTTCGAAGGATGGATGGATGGATGGAAGGATTGACGGATGGAAGGTTGGATGGATGGATGGATGGTTTGAAGGAAGGACGAATGGATGGATGGATGAATGGAAGGATGGATGGATGAATTGAAGGAAAGATGGAAGGATGGATGGAGGGAGGGATTGTTTCAAGGAAGGAAGGATGGATGAATGGATGGATGGATTAAAGGAAGGACAGATGGACGGATGGATGGATTGAAGGAAGGATGTACAAGTGGATGGACGGATGGACGGATGGATGGATGTATGGAAGGATGGATAGAAGGAAGGACGGATGGAATTGATGGATTGAAGGAAGGACGGATGGATGGATGGATGGATGGATGGATGGATGGATGGATGGATGGAAGGATGGATGGATTGAAGGAAGGATGGATTGAAAGAAGGATGGATGGATGGACGGATGGATGGATGTATAGAAGGATGGATAGAAGGAAGGATGGATGGATGGATGGATGGATGGATGGAATGAAGGAAGGATGTATGGACGGATGGACGGATGGATGGAGGGATGGACGGATGGACAGATGGACGGATGGATGGATGGATGGATGGATGGATGGATGGTTGGATGGATTGAAGGAAGGACGGAAGGATGGATGGATGGATGGATGGATGGATGGATGGATTGAAGGAAGGACGGATGGATGGGAGGATGGATGGATGGATTGATGGAAGGACAGAGGGATGGATGGATGGATGGATGAATGGATGGTTTGAAGGAAGGACGGATGGATGGAAAGATGGATGGATGGATGGATGGATTGAAGGAAGGACGGTTGGATGGATGGATTGAAGTAAAGACGGATGGATGGATGGATTGAAGGAAGGACGGATGGATGGATGGATGGATGGATGGATGGATGGATGGATGGATGGATGGAAGGATGGATGGATGGAAGGAAGGACGGATTGATGGAAGGATGGATGTATGGAAGGATGGATAGAAGGAAGGTCGGAAGGATGTATGGAAGGATGGATAGAAGGAAGGACGGATTTAAGGATGGATGGATGGAAGGTTTGATGGATGGATGGAAGGATGTATTGAAGGAAGGACGGATGGACGGACGGACGGATGGATGGACGGATGGATGAATGGATGGTTGGATGGATGGATGGATGGATGAATGGATGGTTTGATGGATGGAAGGAAGGATGGATAGATGGGAGGACGGATGGATAGAAGGACAGACTGACGGACGGACGGAAGGATGGATGGATGGTTGGATGGATGGATGGATGGATGGATGGATGGTTTGATGTATGTAAGGAAGGATGGATGGATGGGTGGACGGACGGATGGATGGGTGGATGGATGGTTTGATGGATGGATGGATGGATGGATTGAAGGAAGGACGGATGGACGGACGGACGGATGGATGGACGGACGGATGGATGGATGGATGGATGGATGGATGGATGGATGGATGGATGGATGGATGGATGGATGAATGGATGGTTTGATGGATGGATGGATGGATGGATTGAAGGAAGGACGGATGGACGGACGGACGGATTGATGGACGGACAGATGGATAGATGGATGGATGGATGGATGGATGGATGGATGAATGGATTGAAGGATGGATGGATGGATGGATGGTTTGATGGATGGAAGGAAGGATGGATGGATGGGTGGACGGACGGATGGATGGATGCATGGAAGGATGGATGGATGGATGAATGGATGGATGGATTGAAGGAAGGATGGATGGATGGATTGAAGGAAGGATGGATGGATGGATTGAAGGAAGGAAGGATGGATGGATGGAAGGATGGAAAAAAAGAAGGATGGATCGAGGGATGATTGGATGTATGGATGGAAGGATGGAAGGGTGGAAGGATGGATGGATGGATGATTGGATGGAAGGATGGATGGATGTTGAATGAATGGATGGAAGGATGGATGGAAGGAAGGAAGGAAGGAAGGATGTATGGAAGGAAGGATGTATGGATGGACGGATGGATGGATGGATGGATGGATGGATGGATGGATGGAAGGAAGGAGGATGGATGGATAGATGGAAGCTTGGATGGATGGAAGGATGGAAAGATGGATGAATAGATGGATGGTTGGATGGAAGGTGGCAGTATGGATGGATGGAAGGATGGATGGATGGAAGGATGCAAGGATGGAAGGTGGCAGTATGGATGGATGGAAGGATGGAAGTATGGATGGGTGGAAGGAAGGATGGATGGATTAATGACTGGATGAATGCATAGATGGATGGAAGGAAGGAAGGAAGGAAGGAAGGATGGATGGATGGATGGATGGATGGATGGATGGACGGAAGGAAGGATGTATGGAAGGAAGGACGGAAGGAAGGATGGATGGATGGAAGGATGGATGGATGGATGGATGGATGGATGGATGGATGGATGGATGGATGGAAGGATGGATGGATGGTTTGATTGAGGGATGGATGGATGGAAGGATGGATGAATGGATGGATGGATTGAAGGAAGGATGGATGGATGGATTGAAGAAAGGTACGATGGATGGATGGATGGAAGAATGGAAGGATGGATGGAAGGATGGGAGGAAAGAAGGATGGCTGGATGGATGGTTGGATGTTTGGATGGAAGGATGGAAGGGTGGAAGGATGGATGGATGTATGATTGGATGAAAGGATGGATGGATTGTGAATGAATGGATGGAAGGATGGATGGAAGGAAGGAAGGTAGGAAGGATGTATGGAAGGAAGGAAGTATGGATGTATGGATGGATGGATGGATGGATGGCTGGATGGATGGATGGAAGGAAGGAAGGAGGATGGATGGATAGATGGATGCTTGGATGGATGGAAGAATGGAAGGATGGATGAATGGATGGATGGTTGGATGGAAGGCTGGTTGGTTGGTAGGATGGATGGAAGGATGCAAGGTGGCAGTATGGATGGATGGAAGGATGGAAGTATGGATGGGTGGAAGGAAGGATGGATGGATTAATGACTGGATGAATGCATGGATGGATGGAAGGAAGGAAAGAAGGAAGGAAGGAAAGATGGATGGATGGATGGAGGAATGGTTGGAAGGAAGGATGTATGGAAGGAAGGATGGAAGGAAGGATGGATGGATGGAAGGATGGATGGATGGATGGATGGATGAATGGATGGATGTTTGGAAGGATGCATGCATGGACGGATGGATGGATGGATGGATGTATGGATGGAAGGAATGTATGCATGGAAGGATGCAAGGATGGATGGATGGATGGATGGATGAATGGATGGATGGCTGGATGGATGGATGTATGGATGGAAGGATGGATGGATGGATGGATGGATGAATCGATGGATGTTAGGAAGGATGCATGGATGGACGGATGGATGGACGGATGGAAGGATGGATGGAAGGATGGATGGATGGCTGGCTGGAAGGATTGATGGATAGTGGGATGGATGGATGGATGGATAGTGGAATGGATGGATGGTTGGATCGAAGGAAAGATGGATGGATCGATGCATGGATGAATGGATTGATGTTTCGAAGGATGGATGGATGGATGGATGGATTGATGGATGGAAGGATGGATGGACGGATGGAAGGATGGATGGATGGATTGAAGGAAGGACGAATGGACGGATGGATGAATGGAAGGATGGATGGATAAAATGAAGGAAAGATGGAAGGATGGATGGATGGCGGGATTGCTTCAAGGAAGGAAGGATGTATGAATGGATGGATGGATTAAAGGAAAGACGGATGGACGGATGGATGGATGGATGGATTGAAGGAAGGATGAACAAATGGATGGACGGATGGACGGATGGATGGATGTATGGAAGGATGGATAGAAGGAAGGACGGCTGGAATTGATGGACGGATGGATCGATGGATGGATGGATGGAATGATGGATTGAAGGAAGGACGGATGGATGGATGGATGGATGGATGGATGGATGGATGGATGGAAGGATGGATGGATTGAAGGAAGGATGGATTGCAAGAAGGATGGATGGATGGACGGATGGATGGATGTATACAAGGATGGATAGAAGGAAGGACGGATGGATGGATGGTTGGATGGAAGGTAGGATGGATGGAATGAAGAAAGGACGGATGGATGGATGGATTGAAGGAAGGACGGATGGATTGATGGATGAATGGATGGATGTTTGGAAGGATGCGTCGATGGACGAATGGATGGATGGATGGATGTATGGATGGAAGGAATGTATGCATGGAAGGATGCAAGGATGGATGGATGGATGGATGGATGAATGGATGGATGGCTGGATGGATGGATGTATGGATGGAAGGATGGATGGATGGATGGATGGATGAATCGATGGATGTTAGGAAGGATGCATGGATGGACGGATGGATGGATGGATGGAAGGATGGATGGAAGGATGGATGGATGGCTGGCTGGAAGGATTGATGGATAGTGGGATGGATGGATGGATGGATAGTGGAATGGATGGATGGTTGGATCGAAGGAAGGATGGATGGATCGATGGATGGATGAATGGATGGATGTTTCGAAGGATGGATGGATGGATGGATGGATTGATGGATGGAAGGATGGATGGACGGATGGAAGGATGGATGGATGGATTGAAGGAAGGACGAATGGACGGATGGATGAATGGGAGGATGGATGGATGAAATGAAGGAAAGATGGAAGGATGGATGGATGGCGGGATTGCTTCAAGGAAGGAAGGATGGATGAATGGATGGATGGATTAAAGGAAGGACGGATGGACGGATGGAAGGATGGATGGATTGAAGGAAGGATGAACAAATGGATGGACGGATGGACGGATGGATGGATGTATGGAAGGATGGATAGAAGGAAGGACGGATGGAATTGATGGACGGATGGATCGATGGATGGATGGATGGAATGATGGATTGAAGGAAGGACGGATGGATGGATGGATGGATGGATGGATGGATGGATGGATGGATGGAAGGATGGATGGATTGAAGGAAGGACGGATGGATGGATGGTTGGATGGAAGGTAGGATGGATGGAATGAAGATAGGACGGATGGATGGATGGATTGAAGGAAGGACGGATGGATGGATGGATGAAGGGATGGATATTTGGAAGGATGCATCGATGGACGGATGGATGGATGGATGGATGTATGGATGGAAGGAATGTATGCATGGAAGGATGCAAGGATGGATGGATGGATGGATGGATGAATGGATGGATGGCTGGATGGATGGATGTATGGATGGAAGGATGGATGGATGGATGGATGGATGAATCGATGGATGTTAGGAAGGATGCATGGATGGACGGATGGATGGATGGATGGAAGGATGGATGGAAGGATGGATGGATGGCTGGCTGGAAGGATTGATGGATAGTGGGATGGATGGATGGATGGATAGTGGAATGGATGGATGGTTGGATCGAAGGAAGGATGGATGGATCGATGGATGGATGAATGGATGGATGTTTCGAAGGATGGATGGATGGATGGATGGATTGATGGATGGAAGGATGGATGGACGGATGGAAGGATGGATGGATGGATTGAAGGAAGGACGAATGGACGGATGGATGAATGGAAGGATGGATGGATGAAATGAAGGAAAGATGGAAGGATGGATGGATGGCGGGATTGCTTCAAGGAAGGAAGGATGGATGAATGGATGTATGGATTAAAGGAAGGACGGATGGACGGATGGATGGATGGATGGATTGAAGGAAGGATGAACAAATGGATGGACGGATGGACGGATGGATGGATGTATGGAAGGATGGATAGAAGGAAGGACGGATGGAATTGATGGACGGATGGATCAATGGATGGATGGATCGAATGATGGATTGAAGGAAGGACGGATGGATGGATGGATGGATGGATGGATGGATGGATGGATGGATGGAAGGATGGATGGATTGAAGGAAGGATGGATTGAAAGAAGGATGGATGGATGGACGGATGGATGGATGTATAGAAGGATGGATAGAAGGAAGGACGGATGGATGGATGGTTGGATGGAAGGAAGGATGGATGGAATGAAGAAAGGACGGATGGATGGATGGATTGAAGGTAGGACGGATGGATGGATGGATGGATGGATGTTTCGAAGGATGGATGGATGGATGGAAGGATTGACGGATGGAAGGTTGGATGGATGGATGGATGGTTTGAAGGAAGGACGAATGGATGGATGGATGAATGGAAGGATGGATGGATGAATTGAAGGAAAGATGGAAGGATGGATGGAGGGAGGGATTGTTTCAAGGAAGGAAGGATGGATGAATGGATGGATGGATTAAAGGAAGGACAGATGGACGGATGGATGGATTGAAGGAAGGATGTACAAGTGGATGGACGGATGGACGGATGGATGGATGTATGGAAGGATGGATAGAAGGAAGGACGGATGGAATTGATGGATTGAAGGAAGGACGGATGGATGGATGGATGGATGGATGGATGGATGGATGGATGGATGGAAGGATGGATGGATTGAAGGAAGGATGGATTGAAAGAAGGATGGATGGATGGACGGATGGATGGATGTATAGAAGGATGGATAGAAGGAAGGATGGATGGATGGATGGATGGATGGATGGAATGAAGGAAGGATGTATGGACGGATGGACGGATGGATGGAGGGATGGACGGATGGACAGATGGACGGATGGATGGATGGATGGATGGATGGATGGATGGTTGGATGGATTGAAGGAAGGACGGAAGGATGGATGGATGGATGGATGGATGGATGGATGGATTGAAGGAAGGACGGATGGATGGGAGGATGGATGGATGGATTGATGGAAGGACAGAGGGATGGATGGATGGATGGATGAATGGATGGTTTGAAGGAAGGACGGATGGATGGAAAGATGGATGGATGGATGGATGGATTGAAGGAAGGACGGTTGGATGGATGGATTGAAGTAAAGACGGATGGATGGATGGATTGAAGGAAGGACGGATGGATGGATGGATGGATGGATGGATGGATGGATGGATGGATGGATGGAAGGATGGATGGATGGAAGGAAGGACGGATTGATGGAAGGATGGATGTATGGAAGGATGGATAGAAGGAAGGTCGGAAGGATGTATGGAAGGATGGATAGAAGGAAGGACGGATTTAAGGATGGATGGATGGAAGGTTTGATGGATGGATGGAAGGATGTATTGAAGGAAGGACGGATGGACGGACGGACGGATGGATGGACGGATGGATGAATGGATGGTTGGATGGATGGATGGATGGATGAATGGATGGTTTGATGGATGGAAGGAAGGATGGATAGATGGGAGGACGGATGGATAGAAGGACAGACTGACGGACGGACGGAAGGATGGATGGATGGTTGGATGGATGGATGGATGGATGGATGGATGGTTTGATGTATGTAAGGAAGGATGGATGGATGGGTGGACGGACGGATGGATGGGTGGATGGATGGTTTGATGGATGGATGGATGGATGGATTGAAGGAAGGACGGATGGACGGACGGACGGATGGATGGATGGACGGATGGATGGATGGATGGATGGATGGATGGATGGATGGATGGATGGATGGATGGATGGATGAATGGATGGTTTGATGGATGGATGGATGGATGGATTGAAGGAAGGACGGATGGACGGACGGACGGATTGATGGACGGACAGATGGATAGATGGATGGATGGATGGATGGATGGATGGATGAATGGATTGAAGGATGGATGGATGGATGGATGGTTTGATGGATGGAAGGAAGGATGGATGGATGGGTGGACGGACGGATGGATGGATGCATGGAAGGATGGATGGATGGATGAATGGATGGATGGATTGAAGGAAGGATGGATGGATGGATTGAAGGAAGGATGGATGGATGGATTGAAGGAAGGAAGGATGGATGGATAGATGGAAGAATGGAAGGATGGATGGATGGAAGGATGGAAAAAAAGAAGGATGGATCGAGGGATGATTGGATGTATGGATGGAAGGATGGAAGGGTGGAAGGATGGATGGATGGATGATTGGATGGAAGGATGGATGGATGTTGAATGAATGGATGGAAGGATGGATGGAAGGAAGGAAGGAAGGAAGGATGTATGGAAGGAAGGATGTATGGATGGACGGATGGATGGATGGATGGATGGATGGATGGATGGATGGAAGGAAGGAGGATGGATGGATAGATGGAAGCTTGGATGGATGGAAGGATGGAAAGATGGATGAATAGATGGATGGTTGGATGGAAGGTGGCAGTATGGATGGATGGAAGGATGGATGGATGGAAGGATGCAAGGATGGAAGGTGGCAGTATGGATGGATGGAAGGATGGAAGTATGGATGGGTGGAAGGAAGGATGGATGGATTAATGACTGGATGAATGCATAGATGGATGGAAGGAAGGAAGGAAGGAAGGAAGGATGGATGGATGGATGGATGGATGGATGGATGGACGGAAGGAAGGATGTATGGAAGGAAGGACGGAAGGAAGGATGGATGGATGGAAGGATGGATGGATGGATGGATGGATGGATGGATGGATGGATGGATGGATGGAAGGATGGATGGATGGTTTGATTGAGGGATGGATGGATGGAAGGATGGATGAATGGATGGATGGATTGAAGGAAGGATGGATGGATGGATTGAAGAAAGGTACGATGGATGGATGGATGGAAGAATGGAAGGATGGATGGAAGGATGGGAGGAAAGAAGGATGGCTGGATGGATGGTTGGATGTTTGGATGGAAGGATGGAAGGGTGGAAGGATGGATGGATGTATGATTGGATGAAAGGATGGATGGATTGTGAATGAATGGATGGAAGGATGGATGGAAGGAAGGAAGGTAGGAAGGATGTATGGAAGGAAGGAAGTATGGATGTATGGATGGATGGATGGATGGATGGCTGGATGGATGGATGGAAGGAAGGAAGGAGGATGGATGGATAGATGGATGCTTGGATGGATGGAAGAATGGAAGGATGGATGAATGGATGGATGGTTGGATGGAAGGCTGGTTGGTTGGTAGGATGGATGGAAGGATGCAAGGTGGCAGTATGGATGGATGGAAGGATGGAAGTATGGATGGGTGGAAGGAAGGATGGATGGATTAATGACTGGATGAATGCATGGATGGATGGAAGGAAGGAAAGAAGGAAGGAAGGAAAGATGGATGGATGGATGGAGGAATGGTTGGAAGGAAGGATGTATGGAAGGAAGGATGGAAGGAAGGATGGATGGATGGAAGGATGGATGGATGGATGGATGGATGAATGGATGGATGTTTGGAAGGATGCATGCATGGACGGATGGATGGATGGATGGATGTATGGATGGAAGGAATGTATGCATGGAAGGATGCAAGGATGGATGGATGGATGGATGGATGAATGGATGGATGGCTGGATGGATGGATGTATGGATGGAAGGATGGATGGATGGATGGATGGATGAATCGATGGATGTTAGGAAGGATGCATGGATGGACGGATGGATGGACGGATGGAAGGATGGATGGAAGGATGGATGGATGGCTGGCTGGAAGGATTGATGGATAGTGGGATGGATGGATGGATGGATAGTGGAATGGATGGATGGTTGGATCGAAGGAAAGATGGATGGATCGATGCATGGATGAATGGATTGATGTTTCGAAGGATGGATGGATGGATGGATGGATTGATGGATGGAAGGATGGATGGACGGATGGAAGGATGGATGGATGGATTGAAGGAAGGACGAATGGACGGATGGATGAATGGAAGGATGGATGGATAAAATGAAGGAAAGATGGAAGGATGGATGGATGGCGGGATTGCTTCAAGGAAGGAAGGATGTATGAATGGATGGATGGATTAAAGGAAAGACGGATGGACGGATGGATGGATGGATGGATTGAAGGAAGGATGAACAAATGGATGGACGGATGGACGGATGGATGGATGTATGGAAGGATGGATAGAAGGAAGGACGGCTGGAATTGATGGACGGATGGATCGATGGATGGATGGATGGAATGATGGATTGAAGGAAGGACGGATGGATGGATGGATGGATGGATGGATGGATGGATGGATGGAAGGATGGATGGATTGAAGGAAGGATGGATTGCAAGAAGGATGGATGGATGGACGGATGGATGGATGTATACAAGGATGGATAGAAGGAAGGACGGATGGATGGATGGTTGGATGGAAGGTAGGATGGATGGAATGAAGAAAGGACGGATGGATGGATGGATTGAAGGAAGGACGGATGGATTGATGGATGAATGGATGGATGTTTGGAAGGATGCGTCGATGGACGAATGGATGGATGGATGGATGTATGGATGGAAGGAATGTATGCATGGAAGGATGCAAGGATGGATGGATGGATGGATGGATGAATGGATGGATGGCTGGATGGATGGATGTATGGATGGAAGGATGGATGGATGGATGGATGGATGAATCGATGGATGTTAGGAAGGATGCATGGATGGACGGATGGATGGATGGATGGAAGGATGGATGGAAGGATGGATGGATGGCTGGCTGGAAGGATTGATGGATAGTGGGATGGATGGATGGATGGATAGTTGAATGGATGGATGGTTGGATCGAAGGAAGGATGGATGGATCGATGGATGGATGAATGGATGGATGTTTCGAAGGATGGATGGATGGATGGATGGATTGATGGATGGAAGGATGGATGGACGGATGGAAGGATGGATGGATGGATTGAAGGAAGGACGAATGGACGGATGGATGAATGGGAGGATGGATGGATGAAATGAAGGAAAGATGGAAGGATGGATGGATGGCGGGATTGCTTCAAGGAAGGAAGGATGGATGAATGGATGGATGGATTAAAGGAAGGACGGATGGACGGATGGAAGGATGGATGGATTGAAGGAAGGATGAACAAATGGATGGACGGATGGACGGATGGATGGATGTATGGAAGGATGGATAGAAGGAAGGACGGATGGAATTGATGGACGGATGGATCGATGGATGGATGGATGGAATGATGGATTGAAGGAAGGACGGATGGATGGATGGATGGATGGATGGATGGATGGATGGATGGATGGAAGGATGGATGGATTGAAGGAAGGACGGATGGATGGATGGTTGGATGGAAGGTAGGATGGATGGAATGAAGATAGGACGGATGGATGGATGGATTGAAGGAAGGACGGATGGATGGATGGATGAAGGGATGGATGTTTGGAAGGATGCATCGATGGACGGATGGATGGATGGATGGATGTATGGATGGAAGGAATGTATGCATGGAAGGATGCAAGGATGGATGGATGGATGGATGGATGAATGGATGGATGGCTGGATGGATGGATGTATGGATGGAAGGATGGATGGATGGATGGATGGATGAATCGATGGATGTTAGGAAGGATGCATGGATGGACGGATGGATGGATGGATGGAAGGATGGATGGAAGGATGGATGGATGGCTGGCTGGAAGGATTGATGGATAGTGGGATGGATGGATGGATGGATAGTGGAATGGATGGATGGTTGGATCGAAGGAAGGATGGATGGATCGATGGATGGATGAATGGATGGATGTTTCGAAGGATGGATGGATGGATGGATGGATTGATGGATGGAAGGATGGATGGACGGATGGAAGGATGGATGGATGGATTGAAGGAAGGACGAATGGACGGATGGATGAATGGAAGGATGGATGGATGAAATGAAGGAAAGATGGAAGGATGGATGGATGGCGGGATTGCTTCAAGGAAGGAAGGATGGATGAATGGATGTATGGATTAAAGGAAGGACGGATGGACGGATGGATGGATGGATGGATTGAAGGAAGGATGAACAAATGGATGGACGGATGGACGGATGGATGGATGTATGGAAGGATGGATAGAAGGAAGGACGGATGGAATTGATGGACGGATGGATCAATGGATGGATGGATCGAATGATGGATTGAAGGAAGGACGGATGGATGGATGGATGGATGGATGGATGGATGGATGGATGGATGGAAGGATGGATGGATTGAAGGAAGGATGGATTGAAAGAAGGATGGATGGATGGACGGATGGATGGATGTATAGAAGGATGGATAGAAGGAAGGACGGATGGATGGATGGTTGGATGGAAGGAAGGATGGATGGAATGAAGAAAGGACGGATGGATGGATGGATTGAAGGTAGGACGGATGGATGGATGGATGGATGGATGGATGGATGGAAGGATGGATGGATGGAAGGAAGGACGCATGGATGGAAGGATGGATGTATGGAAGGATGGATAGAAGGAAGGACGGAAGGATGTATGGAAGGATGGTTAGAAGGAAGGACGGATTGATGGACGGATTGATGGAAGGTTGGATGGATGGATGGACGGATGCAATGAAGGAAGGACGGATGGACGGATGGACGGAAGAACGGATGGACAGACGGACGGACGGACGGATGGATGGAGGGAAGGAAGGAAGGAGGATGGATGGATTGATGGATGGATGGATGGATGGATGGATGGATGGATGGATGGATTGAAGGAAGGACGGATGGACGGACGGACGGATGGATGGATGGATGGATGGAAGGATGGATGGATGGCTTGATGGATCGATGGAAGAATGGATGGATGGATGGATGGATGGATGGATGAATGGATGGATGGATGGTTTGATGGATGGATGGATGGATGGATTGAAGGAAGGACGGATGGACGGATGGACGGATGGATGGACGGACGGATGGATGGATGGATGGATGAATGGTTGGATGGATGGATGAATGGATTGAAGGATGGATGGATGGATGGATGGTTTGATGGATGCAAGGAAGGATGGATGGATTGGTGGAAGGATGGATGGATGGACAGACGGACGGACGGAAGGATG
>JANJGN010000041.1:2030000-2037500 GCA_026770705.1 Isurus oxyrinchus | reverse complement strand
GGATGGATGAATGGATGGATGGCTGGATGGATGGATGGATGGATGGAAGGATGGATTGAAGGAAGGACGGATGGATGGATGGATGGATGGATGGATGGATGGATGGAATGGATGAATGGTTTGATTGAGGGATGGATGGATGGATGGATGGATGAATGGGATGGATGGATTGAACGAAGGATGGATGGATGGATTGAAGGTAGGAAGGATGGATGGATGGATGGATGGAAGAATGGAAGGATGGTTGGATGGAAGGATGGAAGGAAAGAAGGATGGATGGATGGATGATTGGATGTATGGATGGAAGGATGGAATGATGGAAGTATGGATGGATGGATGGTGAATGAATGGATGGAAGGATGGATGGAAGGAAGGAAGGAAGGAAGGATGTAAGGAAGGAAGGAAGTATGGATGGATGGATGGATGGATGGATGGATGGATGGATGGATGGATGGAAGGATGCATGAATGGATGGAAGGATGGATGGAAGGATGAATGGAAGGATGGATGAATGGCTTGATAGATCGATGGAAGAATGGATGGTTCGATGGATGGATGGATGGCTGGATGGGATGGATGGATGGATGGATGGTTTGATGGATGGATGGATGGATGGATTGAAGGAAGGACAGATGGACGGATGGACGGATGGATGGACGGACGGATGGATGGATGGATGGATGGATGGATGGAGGGATGGATGGATGGATGGATGGATGGATGGATGGATGGATGGTTTGATGGACGGATGGATGGATGGATTGAAGGACGGACGGACGGACGGATGGATGGATGGACGGATGGATGGATGGATGGATGGATGGTTGGATGGATGGATGAATGAATTGAAGGATGGATGGATGGATGGATGGTTTGATGGATGGAAGGAAGGATGGATGGATGGGAGGACGGACGGATGGATGGATGGACGGATGGTTTGATGGATGGATGGATGGATGGATTGAAGGAAGGACGGATGGACGGACGTACGGATGGATGGACGGACGGATGGATGGATGGATGGATGGATGGATGGATGGATGGATGGATGGATGGATGGATGGTTTGATGGATGGATGGATGGATGGATTGAAGGAAGGGCGGATGGACGGACGGACGGATGGAAGGGCGGACGGATGGATGGATGGATGGCCGGATGGATGGTTGGATGGATGGATGAATGGATTGAAGGATGGATGGATGGATGGATGCTTTGATGGATGGAAGGAAGGATGGATGGTTGGTTGGACGGACGGATGGATGGATGGATGCATGGATGGATGGATGGATGGATGGTTTGATGGATGGATGGATGGATGCATTGAAGGAAGGGCGGATGGACGGACGGACGGATGGAAGGACGGACGGATGGATGGATGGCTGGCTGGATGGATGGTTGGATGGATGGATGAATGGATTGAAGGATGGATGGATGGATGGATGCTTTGATGGATGGAAGGAAGGATGGATGGTTGGTTGGACGGACGGATGGATGGATGGATGCATGGATGGATGGATGGATGGATGGATGGATGGATGGATGGATGGTTTGATTGAGGGATGGATGGATGGATGATTGGATGGATGGATTGAAGGAAGGATGGATGGATGGATAGATTGCAGAAAGGAAGCTTGGATGGATGGATGGAAGGATGGAAGGAAAGAAGGATGGAGGGATAGATGATTGGATGGAAGGATGGATGGATGGTGAATGAATGGATGGAAGGATGGATGAAAGGAAGGAAGGAAGGAAGGATGTACGGAAGGAAGGAAGTATGGATGGATGGATGGATGGATGGATGGATGGAAGGATGGATGGATGGAAGGATGGATGAATGGATGGAAGGATGGATCGAAGGATGAATGGAAGGATGGATGAATGGATGGAAGGATGTATGGAAGGATGGATGGAAGGAAGGAAGAATGGTTGAATGGATGCAATGAATGGATGAATGGAAGTGTGGATGGATGGATGGATGGATGGCTGGAAGTAAGGAAGGAAGGAGGATGGATGGAAAGATGGAAGCTTGGATGAATGGAAGGATGGAAGGATGGATGAATGGATGGATGGTGGGATGGTAGGCTATTTGGATGTTAGGATGGATGGCAGGATGGATGGAAGGATGGATGGATGGAAGGTGGCAGTATGGATGGATGGAAGGATGGAAGAGTGGATGGATGGAAGGTAGGATGGATGGATTAATGAATGGATGAATGCATGGATGGATGGAAGGAAGGAAGGAAGGAAGGAAGGAAGGAAGGAAGGAAGGAAGGAAGGAAGACGGAAGGATGGATGGAAGGATGGATGGATGGATGGATGGAAGGATGGATGTATGGAAGGAAGGAAGGAAGGAGGGTTGGATGGACGGAAGGATGGATGGATGGATGGATGGATGAATGGATGGATGGCTGGATGGATGGATGGATGGATGGAAGGATGGATTGAAGGAAGGACGGATGGATGGATGGATGGATGGATGGATGGATGGATGGATGGATGGATTGAAGGAAGGACGGATGGATGGATGGATTGAAGTAAAGAAGGATGGATGGATGGATTGAAGGAAGGACGGATGGATGGAAGGTTGGATGGACGGATGGAAGGATGGAATGAAGGAAGGTCGGATGGTCGGATGGCCAGATAGACGGATGGACAGTCGGATGGACGGATGGATGGATGGAGGGAAGGAAGGAAGGAGGATGGATGGATTGATGGATGGCTGGATGGATGGATGGATGGATGGATGGATGGATGGATGGATGGATGGATGGATTGAAGGAACGACGGATGGACGGACGGACGGATGGATGGATGGATGGAAGGATGGATGGATGGCTTGATGGATCGATGGAAGAATGGATGGATGGATGGATGGATGGATGAATGAATTGATGGATGGATGGTTTGATGGATGGATGGATGGATGGATTGAAGGAAGGACGGATGGACGGACGGACGGATGGATGGACGGACGGAGGAATGGATGGATGGATGAATGGGTGGATGGATGGATGAATGGATTGCAGGATGGATGGATGGATGGATGGTTTGATGGAAGGAAGGAAAGATGGATGGAATGGTGGACGGATGGATGGATGGTCAGACGGACGGACGGACGGACGGATGGAAGAAACGAAGGAAGGACTATGGATGGATTGATGGATGGATGGATGGATGGATGGATGGATGGATGGATGGATGGATGGATGGATGGATTGATGGAAGGACGGATGGACGGACGGACGGATGGATGGATGGATGGAAGGATGGATGAATGGCTTGATGGATCGATGGAAGAATGGATGGATGGATGGATGGATGGATGGATGGATGGATGGATGGATGGATGGATGGATGGATGGTTTGATGGATGGATGGATGGATGGATTGAAGGAACAACGGATGGACGGACGGACGGATGGATGGACGGACGGATGGATGGATGGATGGATGGATGGTTGGATGGATGGAAGAAAGGATGGATGGATGGGTGGACGGATGCGTGGATGGATGGTTTGATCGAGGGATGGATGGATGGATGGATGGATGAATGGATGGATGGATTGAAGGAATGATGGATGGATGGATTGAAGGAAGGAAGGATGGATGGATGGATGGAAGGAAAGAAGGATGGAGGGATGGATGATTGGATGTATGGATGGAAGGATGGAAGGATGGAAGGATGGATGATTGGATGATTGGATGGAAGGATGGATGGATGGTGAGTGAATGGATGGAAGAATGGATGAATGGCTTGATGGATCGATGGAAGAATGGATGGAGGAATGGATGGATGGATGGATGGATGGATGAATGGATGGATGGTTGGATGGTAGGCTGGTTGGATGGTACGATGGATGGCAGGATGGATGGAAGGATGGATGGATTGAAGGATGGAAGGATGCATGGATGGAAGGTGGCTGTATGGATGGATGTAAGGATGGAATTATGGATGGATGGAAGGAAGGATGTATGGATTAATGAATGGATGAATGCATGGATGGATGGATGGAAGGAAGAAAGGAAGGAAGAAAGGAAGGAAGGAAGGAAGGATGGATGGATGGATGGATGGTTGGATGGATGGATGGAAGGAAGGATGTATGGAAGGAAGGAAGGAAGGAAGGATGGATGGATCGAAGGATGGATGGATGGATGGATGGATGAATGGTTGGATGGTTGGAAGGATGCATGGATGGACGGATGGATGGATGGATGGATGGATGGATGGATGGAATGAATGGATGCATGGAAGGATGCAAGGATGGATGGATGCATGGATGGATGAATGGATGGATGGCTGGAATGATGGATGTATGGATGGAAGGATGGATGGATGGAAGGATGGATGAATGGATGGATGTTAGGAAGGATGCATGGATGGACGGATGGATGGACGGATGGAAGGATGGATGGATTGAAGGATGGAAGGATGCATGGATGGAAGGTGGCTGTATGATGGATGTAAGGATGGAATTATGGATGGATGGAAGGAAGGATGTATGGATTAATGAATGGATGAATGCATGGATGGATGGATGGAAGGAAGAAAGGAAGGAAGAAAGGAAGGAAGGAAGGAAGGATGGATGGATGGATGGATGGTTGGATGGATGGATGGAAGGAAGGATGTATGGAAGGAAGGAAGGAAGGAAGGATGGATGGATCGAAGGATGGATGGATGGATGGATGGATGAATGGTTGGATGGTTGGAAGGATGCATGGATGGACGGATGGATGGGTGGATGGATGGATGGATGGACGGAATGAATGGATGCATGGAAGGATGCAAGGATGGATGGATGCATGGATGGATGAATGGATGGATGGCTGGAATGATGGATGTATGGATGGAAGGATGGATGGATGGATGGATGGATGAATGGATGGATGTTAGGAAGGATGCATGGATGGACGGATGGATGGACGGATGGAAGGATGGATGGAAGGATGGATGGATGGATGGCTGGAAGGATGGATGGATAGTGGGATGGATGGATGGATGGATGGCTGGAAGTAAGGAAGGAAGGAGGATGGATGGAAAGATGGAAGCTTGGATGAATGGAAGGATGGAAGGATGGATGAATGGATAGATGGTTGGATGGTAGGCTATTTGGATGTTAGGATGGATGGCAGGATGGATGGAAGGATGGATGGATGGAAGGTGGCAGTATGGATGGATGGAAGGATGGAAGAGTGGATGGATGGAAGGTAGGATGGATGGATTAATGAATGGATGAATGCATGGATGGATGGAAGGAAGGAAGGAAGGAAGGAAGGAAGGATGGAAGGAAGGAAGGAAGGAAGACGGAAGGATGGATGGAAGGATGGATGGATGGATGGATGGAAGGATGGATGTATGGAAGGAAGGAAGGAAGGAGGGTTGGATGGACGGAAGGATGGATGGATGGATGGATGAATGGATGGATGGCTGGATGGATGGATGGATGGATGGAAGGATGGATTGAAGGAAGGACGGATGGATGGATGGATGGATGGATGGATGGATGGATGGAATGGATGAATGGTTTGATTGAGGGATGGATGGATGGATGGATGGATGAATGGATGGATGGATTGAACGAAGGATGGATGGATGGATTGAAGGTAGGAAGGATGGATGGATGGATGGATGGAAGAATGGAAGGATGGTTGGATGGAAGGATGGAAGGAAAGAAGGATGGATGGATGGATGATTGGATGTATGGATGGAAGGATGGAATGATGGAAGTATGGATGGATGGATGGTGAATGAATGGATGGAAGGATGGATGGAAGGAAGGAAGGAAGGAAGGATGTAAGGAAGGAAGGAAGTATGGATGGATGGATGGATGGATGGATGGATGGATGGATGGATGGATGGAAGGATGCATGAATGGATTGAAGGATGGATGGAAGGATGAATGGAAGGATGGATGAATGGCTTGATAGATCGATGGAAGAATGGATGGTTCGATGGATGGATGGATGGCTGGATGGATGGATGGATGGATGGATGGTTTGATGGATGGATGGATGGATGGATTGAAGGAAGGACAGATGGACGGATGGACGGATGGATGGACGGACGGATGGATGGATGGATGGATGGATGGATGGATGGATGGATGGATGGATGGATGGATGGATGGATGGATGGATGGTTTGATGGACGGATGGATGGATGGATTGAAGGACGGACGGACGGACGGATGGATGGATGGACGGATGGATGGATGGATGGATGGATGGTTGGATGGATGGATGAATGAATTGAAGGATGGATGGATGGATGGATGGTTTGATGGATGGAAGGAAGGATGGATGGATGGGAGGACGGACGGATGGATGGATGGACGGATGGTTTGATGGATGGATGGATGGATGGATTGAAGGAAGGACGGATGGACGGACGTACGGATGGATGGACGGACGGATGGATGGATGGATGGATGGATGGATGGATGGATGGATGGATGGATGGATGGATGGTTTGATGGATGGATGGATGGATGGATTGAAGGAAGGGCGGATGGACGGACGGACGGATGGAAGGGCGGACGGATGGATGGATGGATGGCCGGATGGATGGTTGGATGGATGGATGAATGGATTGAAGGATGGATGGATGGATGGATGCTTTGATGGATGGAAGGAAGGATGGATGGTTGGTTGGACGGACGGATGGATGGATGGATGCATGGATGGATGGATGGATGGATGGTTTGATGGATGGATGGATGGATGCATTGAAGGAAGGCCGGATGGACGGACGGACGGATGGAAGGACGGACGGATGGATGGATGGATGGCTGGATGGATGGTTGGATGGATGGATGAATGGATTGAAGGATGGATGGATGGATGGATGCTTTGATGGATGGAAGGAAGGATGGATGGTTGGTTGGACGGACGGATGGATGGATGGATGCATGGATGGATGGATGGATGGATGGATGGATGGATGGATGGATGGTTTGATTGAGGGATGGATGGATGGATGATTGGATGGATGGATTGAAGGAAGGATGGATGGATGGATAGATTGCAGAAAGGAAGCTTGGATGGATGGATGGAAGGATGGAAGGAAAGAAGGATGGAGGGATAGATGATTGGATGGAAGGATGGATGGATGGTGAATGAATGGATGGAAGGATGGATGAAAGGAAGGAAGGAAGGAAGGATGTACGGAAGGAAGGAAGTATGGATGGATGGATGGATGGATGGATGGATGGAAGGATGGATGGATGGAAGGATGGATGAATGGATGGAAGGATGGATCGAAGGATGAATGGAAGGATGGATGAATGGATGGAAGGATGTATGGAAGGATGGATGGAAGGAAGGAAGAATGGTTGAATGGATGCAATGAATGGATGAATGGAAGTGTGGATGGATGGATGGATGGATGGCTGGAAGTAAGGAAGGAAGGAGGATGGATGGAAAGATGGAAGCTTGGATGAATAGAAGGATGGAAGGATGGATGAATGGATGGATGGTTGGATGGTAGGCTATTTGGATGTTAG
>JANJGN010000041.1:2002500-2025000 GCA_026770705.1 Isurus oxyrinchus | reverse complement strand
GATGGATGGATGGAAGGATGGATGGAAGGATGGATGGATGGATGGTTGGATGGATGTATGGATGGATGGATGAATGTATGGATGGATGGATGAGTGGATGGATGGATGGATGGATGAGTTTTTGGATTGAAGGAAGGATGGATCGTTGCATGGTTGGATGGATTGCCGGATGCAAGGATGGATGGATTGCCGGATGGAAGGATGGATGGATGGAAGGATGGAAGTACGGATGGATGGATGGAAGGCTGGATGGAAGAATGGATGGACGGAATTATTGATGGAAGGATGGATGGATGGATGGATGGATGGACGGAATGATGGATGGATGGATGGATGGAAGGATATAATGATGGATGGATAGAAGGAAAAATGGATAGAAGGATGGATGGATGGAAGGAAGGAATGATGGATGGATGGAGGATTGATGGATAGAGGGATGGATGGATGGATGGATGGTGGGATGGATGTCGGGATGGATGTAGGGATGGATGTAAGGATGGATAGATAGAAGGATGGATGGATAGCTGGATGGATGGATGGATGGAAGAATCAATGGATGGATGGATGGAAGTGTGGATGGAAGGATGGATGGATGGCAGAATGGATGGATGGAAGGATGGATGGCCCGAATGGATGGATGGTTGGATGGAAGGATGGATGGAAGGATGGAAGGATGGATGGATAGAAGGATTGATGAATGGATGGATGGAGAGATGGATTGAAGGAAGGATGGCAGGATGGATGGATGGATGGAAGGATGGATGGAAGGATGGATAGAAGGATGGATGGATGGATGGATAGTAGGATGGATGGATGGAGGGATGGTTGGGGGGATGCATGTAAGTATGGATGGATAGAAGGATGGATGGATGGATGGATGGATGGATGTATGGATGAAAGGAAGGATGGAAGGATGGATTGATGGATGGAAGGATGGATAGAAGGATGGATGGATGGATAGATGGATGCATAGTTGGATGGAGGGATGGAAGGATAGATGGAAGGATGGATGGATGGATGAATGGATGCATGCATGGATGGATGGATAGATGGATGGATGTATGGAAGGATGGATGGATGGATGGATGGAAGGATATAATGATGGATGGATAGAAGGAAAAATGGATAGAAGGATGGATGGATGGAAGGAAGGAAGGAAGGATGGATGGAGGACTGATGGATAGAGGGATGGATGGATGGATGGATAGTGGGATGGATGTCGGGATGGATGTACGGATGGATGTAAGGATGGATAGATAGAAGGATGGATGGATAGCTGGATGGATGGATGGATGGATGGAAGAATCGATGGATGGATGGATGGAAGTGTGGATGGAAGGATGGATGGATGACAGAATGGATGGATAGAAGGATGGATGGCTGAATGGATGGATGGTTGGATGGAAGGATGGATGGGAAGGATGGAAGGATGGATGGATAGAAGGATTGATGAATGGATGGATGGATGGATGGATTGAAGGAAGGATGGCAGGATGGATGGATGGATGGAAGGATGGATGGAAGGATGGATGGATGGATGGTTGGATGGATGTATGGATGGATGGATGAATGTATGGATGGATGGATGAGTGGATGGATGGATGGATGGATGAGTTTTTGGATTGAAGGAAGGATGGATCGATGCATGGTTGGATGGATTGCCAGATGCAAGGATGGATGGATTGCCGGATGGAAGGATGGATGGATGGAAGGATGGAAGTACGGATGGATGGATGGAAGGCTGGATGGAAGAATGGATGGACGGAATTATGGATGGAAGGATGGATGGATGGATGGATGGATGGACGGAATGATGGATGGATGGATGGATGGAAGGATATAATGATGGATGGATAAAAGGAAAAATGGATAGAAGGATGGATGGATGGAAGGAAGGAATGATGGATGGATGGAGGATTGATGGATAGAGGGATGGATGGATGGATGGATGGTGGGATGGATGTCGGGATGGATGTAGGGATGGATGTAAGGATGGATAGATAGAAGGATGGATGGATAGCTGGATGGATGGATGGATGGAAGAATCAATGGATGGATGGATGGAAGTGTGGATGGAAGGATGGATGGATGGCAGAATGGATGGATGGAAGGATGGATGGCCCGAATGGATGGATGGTTGGATGGAAGGATGGATGGAAGGATGTAAGGATGGATGGATAGAAGGATTGATGAATGGATGGATGGATGGTTGGATTGAAGGAAGGATAGCAGGATGGATGGATGGATGGAAGGATGGATGGAAGGATGGATAGAAGGATGGATGGATGGATGGATAGTAGGATGGATGGATGGAGGGATGGTTGGGGGGATGCATGTAAGTATGGATGGATAGAAGGATGGATGGATGGATGGATGGATGGATGGATGGATGAAAGGAAGGATGGAAGGTTGGATTGATGGATGGAAGGATGGATAGAAGGATGGATGGATGGATAGATGGATGCATAGTTGGATGGAGGGATGGAAGGATAGATGGAAGGATGGATGGATGGATGAATGGATGCATGCATGGATGGATGGATGGATGGATGGATGTATGGAAGGATGGATGGATGGATGGATGGAAGGATATAATGATGGATGGATAGAAGGAAAAATGGATAGAAGGATGGATGGATGGAAGGAAGGAAGGAAGGATGGATGGAGGACTGATGGATAGAGGGATGGATGGATGGATGGATGGTGGGATGGATGTCGGGATGGATGTACGGATGGATGTAAGGATGGATAGATAGAAGGATGGATGGATAGCTGGATGGATGGATGGATGGATGGAAGAATCGATGGATGGATGGATGGAAGTGTGGATGGAAGGATGGATGGATGACAGAATGGATGGATAGAAGGATGGATGGCTGAACGGATGGATGGTTGGATGGAAGGATGGATGGGAAGGATGGAAGGATGGATGGATAGAAGGATTGATGAATGGATGGATGGATGGATGGATTGAAGGAAGGATGGCAGGATGGATGGATGGATGGAAGGATGGATGGAAGGATGGATAGCAGGATGGATGGATGGATGGATAGTAGGATGGATTGATCGAGGGATGGTTGGGGGGATGCATGTAAGTATGGATGGATAGAAGGATGGATGGATGGATGGATGGATGGATGGATGGATGAAAGGAAGGTTGGAAGGATGGATTGATGGATGGAAGGATGGATAGAAGGATGGATGGATGGATAGATGGATCCATAGTTGGATGGAGGGATGGAAGGATAGATGGAAGGATGGATGGATGGATGAATGGATGCATGCATGGATGGATGGAAGGATGGATGGATGTAAGGAAGGATGGATGGATGGATGGATGGAAGGATGTATAGATGGATAGATGGATAGATGGATGGACAGATGGATACATGGACGGATGGATACATGGACGGATGGATGGATGAATGGATTGATGAATGAATGGATGGATGGATGGATTGAAGGAAGGATGGGTGGATGGATGGACGGATGGATGGATAGATGGATTGATGGAATCATGATTGGATGGATGGATGGATTCAAGGAAGGATGGATGGACGGATGGATGGATGGATTGATGGTTGGATGGATTGAAGGAAGGACGGATGGACGGATGGATGGATGGATGGATTGAAGGAAGGACGGATGGACGGATGGACGGATGGATGGATGTATGGAAGTAAGGATAGAAGGAAGGACGGATGGAATTGATGGACGGATGGGTGGATCGATGGATAGATGGATGGATGGATTGAAGGAAGGACGGTTGGATGGATGGATGGATGGATGGATGGATGGAAGGATGGATGGATTGAAGGAAGGATGGATGGACGAAAGGATGGATAGATGGACGGATGGATGGATGTATGGAAGGATGGATGGAAGGAAGGATGGATGGAAGGATGGTTGGATGGAAGGTTGGATGGAAGGACGGATGGATGGATGGAATTAAGGAAGGATGGATGGACGGATGGACGGTTGGATGGACGGATGGACGGATGGACGGATGGATGGATGGATGGATGGATGGTTGGATGGTTTGAAGGAAGGACAGAAGGATCGATGGATGGATGGATGGTTGGATGGATGGATTGAAGGAATGACGGATGGATGGATGGATGGATGGATGTTTGGATGGAAGGATGGATGGATTGAAGGAAGGACGGATGGATGGATGGATGGATGGATGGATGGATGGATGGATGGATGGATGGATGGATGGATGGATGGATTTAAGGAAGGACGGATGGAAGGATGGATGGATGTATGGATGGATGGATAGAAGGAAGGATGAAGGATGTATGGAAGGATGGATAGAAGGAAGGACGGATGGAATGAAGGAAGGACGGATGGACGGATGGACGGATGGACGGATGGACAGATGGACGGACGGACGGACGGATGGAAGGAAGGAAGGAGGATGGATGGATTGATGGATGGATGGATGGATGGATGGATGGATGGATTGAAGGAAGGACGGACGGACGGACTGATGGATGGATGGAAGGATGGATGGATGGCTTGATGGATCGATGGAAGAATGGATGGATGGATGGATGGATGCATTGGATGTATGTATGGAAGGATGTATGGATGGATGAATGGATGAATGGATGGATGTTAGGAAGGATGCCTGGATGGACGAAAGGATGGTCGGATGGCAGGATGGTTGGAAGGATGGATGGATGGCTGGCTGGAAGGATGGATGGATAGTGCGATGGATGGATGGATGGATGGAAGGAAGGATGGATCGATCGATGGATGGATGAATGGATGGATGTTTTGAAGGATGGATGGATGGATGGATGGAAGGATGGATGGATGGATGTATGGAAGGATGGATAGAAGGAAGGACGGATGGATGGATGGTTGGATGGAAGTTTGGAGGGGTGGACGGATGGATGGATGGAATGAAGGAAGGACGGATGGACGGATGGACGGATGGATGGACGGATGGACGGATGGACGGATGGATGGTTGGATGGATTGAAGGAAGGAAGGAAGGATGGCTGGATGGATGGATGGATGGATGGATGGATGGATTGAAGGAAGAACGGATGGATGGATGGATGGATGGATGGATGTATGGATTGAAGGAAGGAAGGATGGATGGATGGATGGAAGGATCGATGGATGGATTGAAGGAAGGTCGGATGGATGGATGGATGGATGGACTGAAGGAATGACGGATGGATGGATGGACTTAAGTAAAGAGGGATGGATGGATGGATGGAAGTATGGAAGGATGGATAGAAGGATGGACGGAAGGATGTATGGAAGGATGGATAGAAGGAAGGACGGATGGATGAATGGATGGATGGAAGGTTGGATGGACGGATGGACGGATGGAATGAAGGAAGGACGGATGGACAGATGGACGGATGAACGGATGGACAGACGGGCGTACGGACGGATGGATGGAAAGAAGGAAGGAAGGAGGATGGATGGATTGATGGATGGATGGATGGATGGATGGATGAATGGATGGATTGAAGGAAGGACGGATGGACGGACGGACGGATGGATGGATGGATGGAAGGATGGATGGATGGCTTGATGGATCGATGGAAGAATGGATGGATGGATGGATGGATGGATGGATGGATGGATGGATGGATGGATGGATGGATGGATGGATGGATGGTTTGATGGATGGATGGATTGAAGGAAGGACAGATGGACGGACGGAAGAATGGATGGACGGACGGATGGATGGATGGATGGATGGATGGTTGGATGGATGGATGAATGGATTGAAGGATGGATGGATGGATGGATGGTTTGATGGAGGGAAGGAAGGATGGATGGATGGGTGGATGCATGGATGGATGGAAGAATCGATGGGTGGATGGATGGAGGTGTGGATGGAAGGATGGATGGATGGCAGAATGGATGGATGGAAGGATGGATGGCTGAATAGATGGATGGTTGGATGGATGGATGGATGGAAAGATGGATGGATAGAAGGATTGATGAATGGATGGATGGATGGATGGATTGAAGGAAGGATGGCTGGATTGATGGATGGAAGGATGGATGGAAGGATGGATGGATGGATGGAAGGATGGATGGATGGATGGATGGTTTGATGGATGGATGGATGGAAGGATTGAAGGAAGGCCGGATGGACGGATGGACGGGTTGATGGATGGACGGATGGATGGATGGATAGTTGGATGGATGGATGAATGGATTGAAGGATGGATGGATGGATGGATGGTTTGATGGATGGAAGGAAGGATGGATGGATGGGTGGACAGATGGATGGATGGATGGATGGATGGATGGATGGATGGATGGATGGATGGATGGTTTGATTGAGGGATGGATGCATGGATGGATGGATGAATGGATGGATGGATTGAAGGAAGGATGGATGGATGGATGGTTTGATTGAGGGATGGATGCATGGATGGATGGATGAATGGATGGATGGATTGAAGGAAGGATGGATGGATGGATTGAAGGAAGGAAGGAAAGATGGATGGATGGAAGAATGGAAGGATGGATGGATGGAAGGATGGAAGGATGGATGGATGGTGAATGAATGGATGGAAGGATGGATGGAAGGAAGGAAGGAACGAATGAACGATGTATGGAAGGAAGGAAGTATGGATGGATGGATGGATGGATGGATGGATGGATGGATGGATGGATGGATGGATGGAAGGATGGATGAATGGATGGAAGGATGGATGGAAGGATGAATGGAAGGAAAGATGAATGGATGGAAGGACGTATGGAAGGATGGATGGAAGGAAGGAAGATTGGATGGATGGATGGATGGAATGGATGAATGGAAGAGTGGATGGATGGATGGATGCATGGCTGGATGTAAGGAAGGAAGGAGGATGGATGGAAAGATGGAAGTTTAGATGGATGGAAGGATGGAAGGACGGAAGGATGGATGAATGGATGGATGGTTGGATGGTAGGCTGGTTGGTTGGTAGGATGGATGGCAGGATGGATGGGAGGATGGATGGATGGAAGGATGCATGGATGGAAGGTGGCAGTATGGTTGGATGGATAGATGGAAGTATGGATGAATGGAAGGAAGGATGGATGGATTAATGAATGGATGAATGCATGGATGGATGGAAGGAAGGAAGGAAGGAAGGAAGGAAGGAATGAAGTAAGGAAGGATGGATGGATGGATTGATGGATGGATGGATGGATGGAAGGAAGGATATATGGAAGCAAGGACGGAAGGAAGGATGGATGGATGGAAGGATGGATGGATGGATGGATGGATGAATGGATGGATGTTTGGAAGGATGCATGGATGGACGGATGGATGGATGGATGGATGGATGGATGTACGGATGGAAGGAATGTATGCATGGAAGGAGGCAATGATGGATGGATGGATGGATGGATGAATGGATGGATGGCTGGATGGATGGATGTATGGATGGAAGGATGGAATGATGGATGGATGGATGAATGGATGGATGTTAGGAAGGATGCATGGATGGACGGATGGATGGTCGGATGGAAGGATGGATGGAAGGATGGATGGATGGCTGCCTGGAAGGATGGATGGATAGTGGGATGGATGGATGGATGGATCGAAGGAAGGATGGATGGATCGATGAATGGATGAATGGATGGATGTTTCGAAGGATGGATGGATGGATGGAAGGATTGACGGATGGAAGGTTGGATGGATGGATGGATGGATTGAAGGAAGGACGAATGGATGGATGGATGAATGGAAGGATGGATGGATGAATTGAAGGAAAGATGGAAGGATGGATGGAGGGAGGGATTGTTTCAAGGAAGGAAGGATGGATGAATGGATGGATGGATTAAAGGAAGGACAGATGGACGGATGGATGGATTGAAGGAAGGATGTACAAGTGGATGGACGGATGGACGGATGGATGGATGTATGGAAGGATGGATAGAAGGAAGGATGGATGGAATTGATGGATTGAAGGAAGGACGGATGGATGGATGGATGGATGGATGGATGGATGGATGGATGGATGGAAGGATGGATGGATTGAAGGAAGGATGGATTGAAAGAAGGATGGATGGATGGACGGATGGATGGATGTATAGAAGGATGGATAGAAGGAAGGATGGATGGATGGATGGATGGATGGAATGAAGGAAGGATGTATGGACGGATGGACGGATGGATGGACGGATGGACGGATGGACGGATGGACGGATGGATGGATGGATGGATGGATGGATGGATGGATGGATGGTTGGATGGATTGAAGGAAGGACGGAAGGATGGATGGATGGTTGGATGGATGGATGGATGGATTGAAGGAAGGACGGATGGATGGGAGGATGGATGGATGGATTGATGGAAGGACAGAGGGATGGATGGATGGATGGATGAATGGATGGTTTGAAGGAAGGACGGATGGATGGAAAGATGGATGGATGGATGGATGGATTGAAGGAAGGACGGTTGGATGGATGGATTGAAGTAAAAGCGGATGGATGGATGGATGGATGGATGGATGGATGGATGGCTGCCTGGAAGGATGGATGGATAGTGGGATGGATGGATGGATGGATCGAAGGAAGGATGGATGGATCGATGAATGGATGAATGGATGGATGTTTCGAAGGATGGATGGATGGATGGAAGGATTGACGGATGGAAGGTTGGATGGATGGATGGATGGATTGAAGGAAGGACGAATGGATGGATGGATGAATGGAAGGATGGATGGATGAATTGAAGGAAAGATGGAAGGATGGATGGAGGGAGGGATTGTTTCAAGGAAGGAAGGATGGATGAATGGATGGATGGATTAAAGGAAGGACAGATGGACGGATGGATGGATTGAAGGAAGGATGTACAAGTGGATGGACGGATGGACGGATGGATGGATGTATGGAAGGATGGATAGAAGGAAGGACGGATGGAATTGATGGATTGAAGGAAGGACGGATGGATGGATGGATGGATGGATGGATGGATGGATGGATGGAAGGATGGATGGATTGAAGGAAGGATGGATTGAAAGAAGGATGGATGGATGGACGGATGGATGGATGTATAGAAGGATGGATAGAAGGAAGGATGGATGCATGGATGGATGGATGGAATGAAGGAAGGATGTATGGACGGATGGACGGATGGATGGAGGGATGGACGGATGGACAGATGGACGGATGGATGGATGGATGGATGGATGGATGGATGGATGGTTGGATGGATTGAAGGAAGGACGGAAGGATGGATGGATGGTTGGATGGATGGATGGATGGATTGAAGGAAGGACGGATGGATGGGAGGATGGATGGATGGATTGATGGAAGGACAGAGGGATGGATGGATGGATGGATGAATGGATGGTTTGAAGGAAGGACGGATGGATGGAAAGATGGATGGATGGATGGATGGATTGAAGGAAGGACGGTTGGATGGATGGATTGAAGTAAAGACGGATGGATGGATGGATTGAAGGAAGGACGGATGGATGGATGGATGGATGGATGGATGGATGGATGGATGGATGGATGGATGGAAGGATGGATGGATGGAAGGAAGGACGGATTGATGGAAGGATGGATGTATGGAAGGATGGATAGAAGGAAGGTCGGAAGGATGTATGGAAGGATGGATAGAAGGAAGGACGGATTTAAGGATGGATGGATGGAAGGTTTGATGGATGGATGGAAGGATGTATTGAAGGAAGGACGGATGGACGGACGGACGGATGGATGGACGGATGGATGAATGGATGGTTGGATGGATGGATGGATGGATGAATGGATGGTTTGATGGATGGAAGGAAGGATGGATAGATGGGAGGACGGATGGATAGAAGGACAGACTGACGGACGGACGGAAGGATGGATGGATGGTTGGATGGATGGATGGATGGATGGATGGATGGTTTGATGTATGTAAGGAAGGATGGATGGATGGGTGGACGGACGGATGGATGGGTGGATGGATGGTTTGATGGATGGATGGATGGATGGATTGAAGGAAGGACGGATGGATGGATGGATGGATGGATGGATGGATGGATGGATGGATGGATGGATGGATGGATGGATTTAAGGAAGGACGGATGGAAGGATGGATGGATGTATGGATGGATGGTTAGAAGGAAGGATGAAGGATGTATGGAAGGATGGATAGAAGGAAGGACGGATGGAATGAAGGAAGGACGGATGGACGGATGGACGGATGGACGGATGGACAGATGGACGGACGGACGGACGGATGGAAGGAAGGAAGGAGGATGGATGGATTGATGGATGGATGGATGGATGGATGGATGGATGGATTGAAGGAAGGACGGACGGACGGACTGATGGATGGATGGAAGGATGGATGTATGGCTTGATGGATCGATGGAAGAATGGATGGATGGATGGATGGATGCATTGGATGTATGTATGGAAGGATGGATGGATGGATGGATGGATGAATGGATGGATGTTAGGAAGGATGCCTGGATGGACGAAAGGATGGTCGGATGGCAGGATGGTTGGAAGGATGGATGGATGGCTGGCTGGAAGGATGGATGGATAGTGCGATGGATGGATGGATGGATGGAAGGAAGGATGGATCGATCGATGGATGGATGAATGGATGGATGTTTTGAAGGATGGATGGATGGATGGATGGAAGGATGGATGGATGGATGTATGGAAGGATGGATAGAAGGAAGGACGGATGGATGGATGGTTGGATGGAAGTTTGGAGGGGTGGACGGATGGATGGATGGAATGAAGGAAGGACGGATGGACGGATGAACGGATGGATGGTCGGATGGACGGATGGACGGATGGATGGTTGGATGGATTGAAGGAAGGAAGGAAGGATGGCTGGATGGATGGATGGATGGATGGATGGATGGATTGAAGGAAGAACGGATGGATGGATGGATGGATGGATGGATGTATGGATTGAAGGAAGGAAGGATGGATGGATGGATGGAAGGATCGATGGATGGATTGAAGGAAGGTCGGATGGATGGATGGATGGATGGACTGAAGGAATGACGGATGGATGGATGGACTTAAGTAAAGAGGGATGGATGGATGGATGGAAGTATGGAAGGATGGATAGAAGGATGGACGGAAGGATGTATGGAAGGATGGATAGAAGGAAGGACGGATGGATGAATGGATGGATGGAAGGTTGGATGGACGGATGGACGGATGGAATGAAGGAAGGACGGATGGACAGATGGACGGATGAACGGATGGACAGATGGACGTACGGACGGATGGATGGAAAGAAGGAAGGAAGGAGGATGGATGGATTGATGGATGGATGGATGGATGGATGGATGAATGGATGGATTGAAGGAAGGACGGATGGACGGACGGACGGATGGATGGATGGATGGAAGGATGGATGGATGGCTTGATGGATCGATGGAAGAATGGATGGATGGATGGATGGATGGATGGATGGATGGATGGATGGATGGATGGATGGATGGATGGATGGATGGATGGTTTGATGGATGGATGGATTGAAGGAAGGACAGATGGACGGACGGAAGAATGGATGGACGGACGGATGGATGGATGGATGGATGGATGGTTGGATGGATGGATGAATGGATTGAAGGATGGATGGATGGATGGATGGTTTGATGGAGGGAAGGAAGGATGGATGGATGGGTGGATGCATGGATGGATGGAAGAATCGATGGGTGGATGGATGGAGGTGTGGATGGAAGGATGGATGGATGGCAGAATGGATGGATGGAAGGATGGATGGCTGAATAGATGGATGGTTGGATGGATGGATGGATGGAAAGATGGATGGATAGAAGGATTGATGAATGGATGGATGGATGGATGGATTGAAGGAAGGATGGCTGGATTGATGGATGGAAGGATGGATGGAAGGATGGATGGATGGATGGAAGGATGGATGGATGGATGGATGGTTTGATGGATGGATGGATGGAAGGATTGAAGGAAGGCCGGATGGACGGATGGACGGGTTGATGGATGGACGGATGGATGGATGGATAGTTGGATGGATGGATGAATGGATTGAAGGATGGATGGATGGATGGATGGTTTGATGGATGGAAGGAAGGATGGATGGATGGGTGGACAGATGGATGGATGGATGGATGGATGGATGGATGGATGGATGGATGGATGGATGGTTTGATTGAGGGATGGATGCATGGATGGATGGATGAATGGATGGATGGATTGAAGGAAGGATGGATGGATGGATGGTTTGATTGAGGGATGGATGCATGGATGGATGGATGAATGGATGGATGGATTGAAGGAAGGATGGATGGATGGATTGAAGGAAGGAAGGAAAGATGGATGGATGGAAGAATGGAAGGATGGATGGATGGAAGGATGGAAGGATGGATGGATGGTGAATGAATGGATGGAAGGATGGATGGAAGGAAGGAAGGAACGAATGAACGATGTATGGAAGGAAGGAAGTATGGATGGATGGATGGATGGATGGATGGATGGATGGATGGATGGATGGATGGATGGAAGGATGGATGAATGGATGGAAGGATGGATGGAAGGATGAATGGAAGGAAAGATGAATGGATGGAAGGACGTATGGAAGGATGGATGGAAGGAAGGAAGATTGGATGGATGGATGGATGGAATGGATGAATGGAAGAGTGGATGGATGGATGGATGCATGGCTGGATGTAAGGAAGGAAGGAGGATGGATGGAAAGATGGAAGTTTAGATGGATGGAAGGATGGAAGGACGGAAGGATGGATGAATGGATGGATGGTTGGATGGTAGGCTGGTTGGTTGGTAGGATGGATGGCAGGATGGATGGGAGGATGGATGGATGGAAGGATGCATGGATGGAAGGTGGCAGTATGGTTGGATGGATAGATGGAAGTATGGATGAATGGAAGGAAGGATGGATGGATTAATGAATGGATGAATGCATGGATGGATGGAAGGAAGGAAGGAAGGAAGGAAGGAAGGAAGGAATGAAGTAAGGAAGGATGGATGGATGGATTGATGGATGGATGGATGGATGGAAGGAAGGATATATGGAAGCAAGGACGGAAGGAAGGATGGATGGATGGAAGGATGGATGGATGGATGGATGGTTTGATGGAGGGAAGGAAGGATGGATGGATGGGTGGATGCATGGATGGATGGAAGAATCGATGGGTGGATGGATGGAGGTGTGGATGGAAGGATGGATGGATGGCAGAATGGATGGATGGAAGGATGGATGGCTGAATAGATGGATGGTTGGATGGATGGATGGATGGAAAGATGGATGGATAGAAGGATTGATGAATGGATGGATGGATGGATGGATTGAAGGAAGGATGGCTGGATTGATGGATGGAAGGATGGATGGAAGGATGGATGGATGGATGGAAGGATGGATGGATGGATGGATGGTTTGATGGATGGATGGATGGAAGGATTGAAGGAAGGCCGGATGGACGGATGGACGGGTTGATGGATGGACGGATGGATGGATGGATAGTTGGATGGATGGATGAATGGATTGAAGGATGGATGGATGGATGGATGGTTTGATGGATGGAAGGAAGGATGGATGGATGGGTGGACAGATGGATGGATGGATGGATGGATGGATGGATGGATGGATGGATGGATGGATGGTTTGATTGAGGGATGGATGCATGGATGGATGGATGAATGGATGGATGGATTGAAGGAAGGATGGATGGATGGATGGTTTGATTGAGGGATGGATGCATGGATGGATGGATGAATGGATGGATGGATTGAAGGAAGGATGGATGGATGGATTGAAGGAAGGAAGGAAAGATGGATGGATGGAAGAATGGAAGGATGGATGGATGGAAGGATGGAAGGATGGATGGATGGTGAATGAATGGATGGAAGGATGGATGGAAGGAAGGAAGGAACGAATGAACGATGTATGGAAGGAAGGAAGTATGGATGGATGGATGGATGGATGGATGGATGGATGGATGGATGGATGGATGGATGGAAGGATGGATGAATGGATGGAAGGATGGATGGAAGGATGAATGGAAGGAAAGATGAATGGATGGAAGGACGTATGGAAGGATGGATGGAAGGAAGGAAGATTGGATGGATGGATGGATGGAATGGATGAATGGAAGAGTGGATGGATGGATGGATGCATGGCTGGATGTAAGGAAGGAAGGAGGATGGATGGAAAGATGGAAGTTTAGATGGATGGAAGGATGGAAGGACGGAAGGATGGATGAATGGATGGATGGTTGGATGGTAGGCTGGTTGGTTGGTAGGATGGATGGCAGGATGGATGGGAGGATGGATGGATGGAAGGATGCATGGATGGAAGGTGGCAGTATGGTTGGATGGATAGATGGAAGTATGGATGAATGGAAGGAAGGATGGATGGATTAATGAATGGATGAATGCATGGATGGATGGAAGGAAGGAAGGAAGGAAGGAAGGAAGGAAGGAATGAAGTAAGGAAGGATGGATGGATGGATTGATGGATGGATGGATGGATGGAAGGAAGGATATATGGAAGCAAGGACGGAAGGAAGGATGGATGGATGGAAGGATGGATGGATGGATGGATGGATGAATGGATGGATGTTTGGAAGGATGCATGGATGGACGGATGGATGGATGGATGGATGGATGTACGGATGGAAGGAATGTATGCATGGAAGGAGGCAATGATGGATGGATGGATGGATGGATGAATGGATGGATGGCTGGATGGATGGATGTATGGATGGAAGGATGGAATGATGGATGGATGGATGAATGGATGGATGTTAGGAAGGATGCATGGATGGACGGATGGATGGTCGGATGGAAGGATGGATGGAAGGATGGATGGATGGCTGCCTGGAAGGATGGATGGATAGTGGGATGGATGGATGGATGGATCGAAGGAAGGATGGATGGATCGATGAATGGATGAATGGATGGATGTTTCGAAGGATGGATGGATGGATGTATGGATTGACGGATGGAAGGTTGGATGGATGGATGGATGGATTGAAGGAAGGACGAATGGATGGATGGATGAATGGAAGGATGGATGGATGAATTGAAGGAAAGATGGAAGGATGGATGGAGGGAGGGATTGTTTCAAGGAAGGAAGGATGGATGAATGGATGGATGGATTAAAGGAAGGACAGATGGACGGATGGATGGATTGAAGGAAGGATGTACAAGTGGATGGACGGATGGACGGATGGATGGATGTATGGAAGGATGGATAGAAGGAAGGATGGATGGAATTGATGGATTGAAGGAAGGACGGATGGATGGATGGATGGATGGATGGATGGATGGATGGATGGAAGGATGGATGGATTGAAGGAAGGATGGATTGAAAGAAGGATGGATGGATGGACGGATGGATGGATGTATAGAAGGATGGATAGAAGGAAGGATGGATGGATGGATGGATGGATGGAATGAAGGAAGGATGTATGGACGGATGGACGGATGGATGGACGGATGGACGGATGGACGGATGGACGGATGGATGGATGGATGGATGGATGGATGGATGGATGGATGGTTGGATGGATTGAAGGAAGGACGGAAGGATGGATGGATGGTTGGATGGATGGATGGATGGATTGAAGGAAGGACGGATGGATGGGAGGATGGATGGATGGATTGATGGAAGGACAGAGGGATGGATGGATGGATGGATGAATGGATGGTTTGAAGGAAGGACGGATGGATGGAAAGATGGATGGATGGATGGATGGATTGAAGGAAGGACGGTTGGATGGATGGATTGAAGTAAAAGCGGAAGGATGGATGGATTGAAGGAAGGACGGATGGATGGATGGATGGATGGATGGATGGATGGATGGCTGCCTGGAAGGATGGATGGGTAGTGGGATGGATGGATGGATGGATCGAAGGAAGGATGGATGGATCGATGAATGGATGAATGGATGGATGTTTCGAAGGATGGATGGATGGATGGAAGGATTGACGGATGGAAGGTTGGATGGATGGATGGATGGATTGAAGGAAGGACGAATGGATGGATGGATGAATGGAAGGATGGATGGATGAATTGAAGGAAAGATGGAAGGATGGATGGAGGGAGGGATTGTTTCAAGGACGGAAGGATGGATGAATGGATGGATGGATTAAAGGAAGGACAGATGGACGGATGGATGGATTGAAGGAAGGATGTACAAGTGGATGGACGGATGGACGGATGGATGGATGTATGGAAGGATGGATAGAAGGAAGGACGGATGGAATTGATGGATTGAAGGAAGGACGGATGGATGGATGGATGGATGGATGGATGGATGGATGGATGGAAGGATGGATGGATTGAAGGAAGGATGGATTGAAAGAAGGATGGATGGATGGACGGATGGATGGATGTATAGAAGGATGGATAGAAGGAAGGATGGATGGATGTTTGGATGGATGGAATGAAGGAAGGATGTATGGACGGATGGACGGATGGATGGAGGGATGGACGGATGGACAGATGGACGGATGGATGGATGGATCGATGGATGGATGGATGGTTGGATGGATTGAAGGAAGGACGGAAGGATGGATGGATGGTTGGATGGATGGATGGATGGATTGAAGGAAGGACGGATGGATGGGAGGATGGATGGATGGATTGATGGAAGGACAGAGGGATGGATGGATGGATGGATGAATGGATGGTTTGAAGGAAGGACGGATGGATGGAAAGATGGATGGATGGATGGATGGATTGAAGGAAGGACGGTTGGATGGATGGATTGAAGTAAAGAAGGATGGATGGATGGATTGAAGGAAGGACGGATGGATGGATGGATGGATGGATGGATGGATGGATGGATGGATGGATGGAAGGATGGATGGATGGAAGGAAGGACGGATTGATGGAAGGATGGATGTATGGAAGGATGGATAGAAGGAAGGTCGGAAGGATGTATGGAAGGATGGATAGAAGGAAGGACGGATTTAAGGATGGATGGATGGAAGGTTTGATGGATGGATGGAAGGATGTATTGAAGGAAGGACGGATGGACGGACGGACGGATGGATGGACGGATGGATGAATGGATGGTTGGATGGATGGATGGATGGATGAATGGATGGTTTGATGGATGGAAGGAAGGATGGATAGATGGGAGGACGGATGGATAGAAGGACAGACTGACGGACGGACGGAAGGATGGATGGATGGTTGGATGGATGGATGGATGGATGGATGGATGGTTTGATGTATGTAAGGAAGGATGGATGGATGGGTGGACGGACGGATGGATGGGTGGATGGATGGTTTGATGGATGGATGGATGGATGGATTGAAGGAAGGACGGATGGACGGACGGACGGATGGATGGACGGACGGATGGATGGATGGATGGATGGATGGATGGATGGATGGATGGATGGATGGATGGATGAATGGATGGTTTGATGGATGGATGGATGGATGGATTGACGGAAGGACGGATGGACGGACGGACGGATTGATGGACGGACGGATGGATAGATGGATGGATGGATGGATGGATGGATGGATGAATGGATTGAAGGATGGATGGATGGATGGATGGTTTGATGGATGGAAGGAAGGATGGATGGATGGATGGACGGACGGATGGATGGATGCATGGAAGGATGGATGGATGGATGAATGGATGGATGGATTGAAGGAAGGATGGATGGATGGATTGAAGGAAGGATGGATGGATGGATTGAAGGAAGGAAGGATGGATGGATAGATGGAAGAATGGAAGGATGGATGGATGGAAGGATGGAAAAAAAGAAGGATGGATCGAGGGATGATTGGATGTATGGATGGAAGGATGGAAGGTTGGAAGGATGGATGGATGGATGATTGGATGGAAGGATGGATGGATGTTGAATGAATGGATGGAAGGATGGATGGAAGGAAGGAAGGAAGGAAGGATGTATGGAAGGAAGGATGTATGGATGGACGGATGGATGGATGGATGGATGGATGGATGGATGGAAGGAAGGAGGATGGATGGATAGATGGAAGCTTGGATGGATGGAAGGATGGAAAGATGGATGAATAGATGGATGGTTGGATGGAAGGTGGCAGTATGGATGGATGGAAGGATGGATGGATGGAAGGATGCATGGATGGAAGGTGGCAGTATGGATGGATGGAAGGATGGAAGTATGGATGGGTGGAAGGAAGGATGGATGGATTAATGACTGGATGAATGCATGGATGGATGGAAGGAAGGAAGGAAGGAAGGAAGGATGGATGGATGGATGGATGGATGGACGGAAGGAAGGATGTATGGAAGGAAGGACGGAAGGAAGGATGGATGGATGGATGGAAGGATGGATGGATGGATGGATGGATGGATGGATGGATGGATGGATGGAAGGATGGATGGATGGTTTGATTGAGGGATGGATGGATGGAAGGATGGATGAATGGATGGATGGATTGAAGGAAGCATGGATGGATGGATTGAAGAAAGGTACGATGGATGGATGGATGGAAGAATGGAAGGATGGATGGAAGGATGGGAGGAAAGAAGGATGGCTGGATGGATGGTTGGATGTTTGGATGGAAGGATGGAAGGGTGGAAGGATGGATGGATGTATGATTGGATGAAAGGATGGATGGATTGTGAATGAATGGATGGAAGGATGGATGGAAGGAAGGAAGGTAGGAAGGATGTATGGAAGGAAGGAAGTATGGATGTATGGATGGATGGATGGATGGATGGCTGGATGGATGGATGGAAGGAAGGAAGGAGGATGGATGGATAGATGGATGCTTGGATGGATGGAAGAATGGAAGGATGGATGAATGGATGGATGGTTGGATGGAAGGCTGGTTGGTTGGTAGGATGGATGGAAGGATGCAAGGTGGCAGTATGGATGGATGGAAGGATGGAAGTATGGATGGGTGGAAGGAAGGATGGATGGATTAATGACTGGATGAATGCATGGATGGATGGAAGGAAGGAAAGAAGGAAGGAAGGAAAGATGGATGGATGGATGGAGGAATGGTTGGAAGGAAGGATGTATGGAAGGAAGGATGGAAGGAAGGATGGATGGATGGAAGGATGGATGGATGGATGGATGGATGAATGGATGGATGTTTGGAAGGATGCATGCATGGACGGATGGATGGATGGATGGATGTATGGATGGAAGGAATGTATGCATGGAAGGATGCAAGGATGGATGGATGGATGGATGGATGAATGGATGGATGGCTGGATGGATGGATGTATGGATGGAAGGATGGATGGATGGATGGATGGATGAATCGATGGATGTTAGGAAGGATGCATGGATGGACGGAAGGATGGACGGATGGAAGGATGGATGGAAGGATGGATGGATGGCTGGCTGGAAGGATTGATGGATAGTGGGATGGATGGATGGATGGATAGTGGAATGGATGGATGGTTGGATCGAAGGAAAGATGGATGGATCGATGCATGGATGAATGGATTGATGTTTCGAAGGATGGATGGATGGATGGATGGATTGATGGATGGAAGGATGGATGGACGGATGGAAGGATGGATGGATGGATTGAAGGAAGGACGAATGGACGGATGGATGAATGGAAGGATGGATGGATAAAATGAAGGAAAGATGGAAGGATGGATGGATGGCGGGATTGCTTCAAGGAAGGAAGGATGTATGAATGGATGGATGGATTAAAGGAAAGACGGATGGACGGATGGATGGATGGATGGATTGAAGGAAGGATGAACAAATGGATGGACGGATGGACGGATGGATGGATGTATGGAAGGATGGATAGAAGGAAGGACGGCTGGAATTGATGGACGGATGGATCGATCGATGGATGGATGGAATGATGGATTGAAGGAAGGACGGATGGATGGATGGATGGATGGATGGATGGATGGATGGATGGAAGGATGGATGGATTGAAGGAAGGATGGATTGAAAGAAGGATGGATGGATGGACGGATGGATGGATGTATACAAGGATGGATAGAAGGAAGGACGGATGGATGGATGGTTGGATGGAAGGTAGGATGGATGGAATGAAGAAAGGACGGATGGATGGATGGATTGAAGGAAGGACGGATGGATTGATGGATGAATGGATGGATGTTTGGAAGGATGCATCGATGGACGGATGGATGGATGGATGGATGTATGGATGGAAGGAATGTATGCATGGAAGGATGCAAGGATGGATGGATGGATGGATGGATGAATGGATGGATGGCTGGATGGATGGATGTATGGATGGAAGGATGGATGGATGGATGGATGGATGAATCGATGGATGTTAGGAAGGATGCATGGATGGACGGATGGATGGATGGATGGAAGGATGGATGGAAGGATGGATGGATGGCTGGCTGGAAGGATTGATGGATAGTGGGATGGATGGATGGATGGATAGTGGAATGGATGGATGGTTGGATCGAAGGAAGGATGGATGGATCGATGGATGGATGAATGGATGGATGTTTCGAAGGATGGATGGATGGATGGATGGATTGATGGATGGAAGGATGGATGGACGGATGGAAGGATGGATGGATGGATTGAAGGAAGGACGAATGGACGGATGGATGAATGGGAGGATGGATGGATGAAATGAAGGAAAGATGGAAGGATGGATGGATGGCGGGATTGCTTCAAGGAAGGAAGGATGGATGAATGGATGGATGGATTAAAGGAAGGACGGATGGACGGATGGAAGGATGGATGGATTGAAGGAAGGATGAACAATTGGATGGACGGATGGACGGATGGATGGATGTATGGAAGGATGGATAGAAGGAAGGACGGATGGAATTGATGGACGGATGGATCGATGGATGGATGGATGGAATGATGGATTGAAGGAAGGACGGATGGATGGATGGATGGATGGATGGATGGATGGATGGATGGAAGGATGGATGGATTGAAGGAAGGACGGATGGATGGATGGTTGGATGGAAGGTAGGATGGATGGAATGAAGATAGGACGGATGGATGGATGGATTGAAGGAAGGACGGATGGATGGATGGATGAAGGGATGGATGTTTGGAAGGATGCATCGATGGACGGATGGATGGATGGATGGATGTATGGATGGAAGGAATGTATGCATGGAAGGATGCAAGGATGGATGGATGGATGGATGGATGAATGGATGGATGGATGGATGGATGGATGAATCGATGGATGTTAGGAAGGATGCATGGATGGACGGATGGATGGATGGATGGCAGGATGGATGGAAGCATGGATGGATGGCTGGCTGGAAGGATTGATGGATAGTGGGATGGATGGATGGATGGATAGTGGAATGGATGGATGGTTGGATCGAAGGAAGGATGGATGGATCGATGGATGGATGAATGGATGGATGTTTCGAAGGATGGATGGATGGATGGATGGATTGATGGATGGAAGGATGGATGGACGGATGGAAGGATGGATGGATGGATTGAAGGAAGGACGAATGGACGGATGGATGAATGGAAGGATGTATGGATGAAATGAAGGAAAGATGGAAGGATGGATGGATGGCGGGATTGCTTCAAGGAAGGAAGGATGGATGAATGGATGTATGGATTAAAGGAAGGACGGATGGACGGATGGATGGATGGATGGATTGAAGGAAGGATGAACAAATGGATGGACGGATGGACGGATGGATGGATGTATGGAAGGATGGATAGAAGGAAGGACGGATGGAATTGATGGACGGATGGATCGATGGATGGATGGATCGAATGATGGATTGAAGGAAGGACGGATGGATGGATGGATGGATGGATGGATGGATGGATGGATGGAAGGATGGATGGATTGAAGGAAGGATGGATTGAAAGAAGGATGGATGGATGGACGGATGGATGGATGTATAGAAGGATGGATAGAAGGAAGGACGGATGGATGGATGGTTGGATGGAAGGAAGGATGGATGGAATGAAGAAAGGACGGATGGATGGATGGATTGAAGGTAGGACGGATGGATGGATGGATGGATGGATGGATGGATGGAAGGATGGATGGATGGAAGGAAGGACGCATGGATGGAAGGATGGATGTATGGAAGGATGGATAGAAGGAAGGACGGAAGGATGTATGGAAGGATGGTTAGAAGGAAGGACGGATTGATGGACGGATTGATGGAAGGTTGGATGGACGGATGGACGGATGCAATGAAGGAAGGACGGATGGACGGATGGACGGAAGAACGGATGGACAGACGGACGGACGGACGGATGGATGGAGGGAAGGAAGGAAGGAGGATGGATGGATTGATGGATGGATGGATGGATGGATGGATGGATGGATGGATGGATGGATGGATGGATTGAAGGAAGGACGGATGGACGGACGGACGGATGGATGGATGGATGGATGGAAGGATGGATGGATGGCTTGATGGATCGATGGAAGAATGGATGGATGGATGGATGGATGGATGGATGAATGGATGGATGGATGGTTTGATGGATGGATGGATGGATGGATTGAAGGAAGGACGGATGGACGGATGGACGGATGGATGGACGGACGGATGGATGGATGGATGGATGAATGGTTGGATGGATGGATGA
>JANJGN010000041.1:1987500-1990000 GCA_026770705.1 Isurus oxyrinchus | reverse complement strand
AAGGACGGATGGATGGAAGGTTGGATGGACGGATGGAAGGATGGAATGAAGGAAGGTCGGATGGTCGGAAAGCCAGATAGACGGATGGACAGTCGGACGGACGGATGGATGGATGGAGGGAAGGAAGGAAGGAGGATGGATGGATTGATGGATGGCTGGATGGATGGATGGATGGATGGATGGATGGATGGATGGATGGATGGATGGATGGAAGGATGGATGGATTGAAGGAAGGATGGATTGAAAGAAGGATGGATGGATGGACGGATGGATGGATGTATACAAGGATGGATAGAAGGAAGGACGGATGGATGGATGGTTGGATGGAAGGTAGGATGGATGGAATGAAGAAAGGACGGATGGATGGATGGATTGAAGGAAGGACGGATGGATTGATGGATGAATGGATGGATGTTTGGAAGGATGCATCGATGGACGGATGGATGGATGGATGGATGTATGGATGGAAGGAATGTATGCATGGAAGGATGCAAGGATGGATGGATGGATGGATGGATGAATGGATGGATGGCTGGATGGATGGATGTATGGATGGAAGGATGGATGGATGGATGGATGGATGAATCGATGGATGTTAGGAAGGATGCATGGATGGACGGATGGATGGATGGATGGAAGGATGGATGGAAGGATGGATGGATGGCTGGCTGGAAGGATTGATGGATAGTGGGATGGATGGATGGATGGATAGTGGAATGGATGGATGGTTGGATCGAAGGAAGGATGGATGGATCGATGGATGGATGAATGGATGGATGTTTCGAAGGATGGATGGATGGATGGATGGATTGATGGATGGAAGGATGGATGGACGGATGGAAGGATGGATGGATGGATTGAAGGAAGGACGAATGGACGGATGGATGAATGGGAGGATGGATGGATGAAATGAAGGAAAGATGGAAGGATGGATGGATGGCGGGATTGCTTCAAGGAAGGAAGGATGGATGAATGGATGGATGGATTAAAGGAAGGACGGATGGACGGATGGAAGGATGGATGGATTGAAGGAAGGATGAACAATTGGATGGACGGATGGACGGATGGATGGATGTATGGAAGGATGGATAGAAGGAAGGACGGATGGAATTGATGGACGGATGGATCGATGGATGGATGGATGGAATGATGGATTGAAGGAAGGACGGATGGATGGATGGATGGATGGATGGATGGATGGATGGATGGAAGGATGGATGGATTGAAGGAAGGACGGATGGATGGATGGTTGGATGGAAGGTAGGATGGATGGAATGAAGATAGGACGGATGGATGGATGGATTGAAGGAAGGACGGATGGATGGATGGATGAAGGGATGGATGTTTGGAAGGATGCATCGATGGACGGATGGATGGATGGATGGATGTATGGATGGAAGGAATGTATGCATGGAAGGATGCAAGGATGGATGGATGGATGGATGGATGAATGGATGGATGGATGGATGGATGGATGAATCGATGGATGTTAGGAAGGATGCATGGATGGACGGATGGATGGATGGATGGCAGGATGGATGGAAGCATGGATGGATGGCTGGCTGGAAGGATTGATGGATAGTGGGATGGATGGATGGATGGATAGTGGAATGGATGGATGGTTGGATCGAAGGAAGGATGGATGGATCGATGGATGGATGAATGGATGGATGTTTCGAAGGATGGATGGATGGATGGATGGATTGATGGATGGAAGGATGGATGGACGGATGGAAGGATGGATGGATGGATTGAAGGAAGGACGAATGGACGGATGGATGAATGGAAGGATGTATGGATGAAATGAAGGAAAGATGGAAGGATGGATGGATGGCGGGATTGCTTCAAGGAAGGAAGGATGGATGAATGGATGTATGGATTAAAGGAAGGACGGATGGACGGATGGATGGATGGATGGATTGAAGGAAGGATGAACAAATGGATGGACGGATGGACGGATGGATGGATGTATGGAAGGATGGATAGAAGGAAGGACGGATGGAATTGATGGACGGATGGATCGATGGATGGATGGATCGAATGATGGATTGAAGGAAGGACGGATGGATGGATGGATGGATGGATGGATGGATGGATGGATGGATGGAAGGATGGATGGATTGAAGGAAGGATGGATTGAAAGAAGGATGGATGGATGGACGGATGGATGGATGTATAGAAGGATGGATAGAAGGAAGGACGGATGGATGGATGGTTGGATGGAAGGAAGGATGGATGGAATGAAGAAAGGACGGATGGATGGATGGATTGAAGGTAGGACGGATGGATGGATGGATGGATGGATGGATGGATGGAAGGATGGATGGATGGAAGGAAGGACGCATGGATGGAAGGATGGATGTATGGAAGGATGGATAGAAGGAAGGACGGAAGGATGTATGGAAGGATGGTTAGAAGGAAGGACGGATTGATGGACGGATTGATGGAAGGTTGGATGGACGGATGGACGGATGCAATGAAGGAAGGACGGATGGACGGA
>JANJGN010000041.1:1962500-1975000 GCA_026770705.1 Isurus oxyrinchus | reverse complement strand
GGATGGATGGATGGATAGTGGGATGGATGTCGGGATGGATGTACGGATGGATGTAAGGATGGATAGATAGAAGGATGGATGGATAGCTGGATGGATGGATGGATGGATGGAAGAATCGATGGATGGATGGATGGAAGTGTGGATGGAAGGATGGATGGATGACAGAATGGATGGATAGAAGGATGGATGGCTGAATGGATGGATGGTTGGATGGAAGGATGGATGGGAAGGATGGAAGGATGGATGGATAGAAGGATTGATGAATGGATGGATGGATGGATGGATTGAAGGAAGGATGGCAGGATGGATGGATGGATGGAAGGATGGATGGAAGGATGGATGGATGGATGGTTGGATGGATGTATGGATGGATGGATGAATGTATGGATGGATGGATGAGTGGATGGATGGATGGATGGATGAGTTTTTGGATTGAAGGAAGGATGGATCGATGCATGGTTGGATGGATTGCCGGATGCAAGGATGGATGGATTGCCGGATGGAAGGATGGATGGATGGAAGGATGGAAGTACGGATGGATGGATGGAAGGCTGGATGGAAGAATGGATGGACGGAATTATGGATGGAAGGATGGATGGATGGATGGATGGATGGACGGAATGATGGATGGATGGATGGATGGAAGGATATAATGATGGATGGATAGAAGGAAAAATGGATAGAAGGATGGATGGATGGAAGGAAGGAATGATGGATGGATGGAGGATTGATGGATAGAGGGATGGATGGATGGATGGATGGTGGGATGGATGTCGGGATGGATGTAGGGATGGATGTAAGGATGGATAGATAGAAGGATGGATGGATAGCTGGATGGATGGATGGATGGAAGAATCAATGGATGGATGGATGGAAGTGTGGATGGAAGGATGGATGGATGGCAGAATGGATGGATGGAAGGATGGATGGCCCGAATGGATGGATGGTTGGATGGAAGGATGGATGGAAGGATGTAAGGATGGAAGGATAGAAGGATTGATGAATGGATGGATGGATGGATGGATTGAAGGAAGGATAGCAGGATGGATGGATGGATGGAAGGATGGATGGAAGGATGGATAGAAGGATGGATGGATGGATGGATAGTAGGATGGATGGATGGAGGGATGGTTGGGGGGATGCATGTAAGTATGGATGGATAGAAGGATGGATGGATGGATGGATGGATGGATGGATGGATGAAAGGAAGGATGGAAGGATGGATTGATGGATGGAAGGATGGATAGAAGGATGGATGGATGGATAGATGGATGCATAGTTGGATGGAGGGATGGAAGGATAGATGGAAGGATGGATGGATGGATGAATGGATGTATGGAAGGATGGATGGATGGATGGATGGAAGGATATAATGATGGATGGATAGAAGGAAAAATGGATAGAAGGATGGATGGATGGAAGGAAGGAAGGAAGGATGGATGGAGGACTGATGGATAGAGGGATGGATGGATGGATGGATGGTGGGATGGATGTCGGGATGGATGTACGGATGGATGTAAGGATGGATAGATAGAAGGATGGATGGATAGCTGGATGGATGGATGGATGGATGGAAGAATCGATGGATGGATGGATGGAAGTGTGGATGGAAGGATGGATGGATGACAGAATGGATGGATAGAAGGATGGATGGCTGAATGGATGGATGGTTGGATGGAAGGATGGATGGGAAGGATGGAAGGATGGATGGATAGAAGGATTGATGAATGGATGGATGGATGGATGGATTGAAGGAAGGATGGCAGGATGGATGGATGGATGGAAGGATGGATGGAAGGATGGATAGAAGGATGGATGGATGGATGGATAGTAGGATGGATTGATCGAGGGATGGTTGGGGGGATGCATGTAAGTATGGATGGATAGAAGGATGGATGGATGGATGGATGGATGGATGGATGGATGAAAGGAAGGTTGGAAGGATGGATTGATGGATGGAAGGATGGATAGAAGGATGGATGGATGGATAGATGGATCCATAGTTGGATGGAGGGATGGAAGGATAGATGGAAGGATGGATGGATGGATGAATGGATGCATGCATGGATGGATGGATGGATGGATGGATGTAAGGAAGGATGGATGGATGGATGGATGGAAGGATGTATAGATGGATAGATGGATAGATGGATGGACAGATGGATACATGGACGGATGGATACATGGACGGATGGATGGATGAATGGATTGATGAATGAATGGATGGATGGATGGATTGAAGGAAGGATGGGTGGATGGATGGACGGATGGATGGATAGATGGATTGATGGAATCATGATTGGATGGATGGATGGATTCAAGGAAGGATGGATGGACTAATGGATGGATGGATTGATGGTTGGATGGATTGAAGGAAGGACGGATGGACGGATGGATGGATGGATGGATTGAAGGAAGGACGGATGGACGGATGGACGGATGGATGGATGTATGGAAGTAAGGATAGAAGGAAGGACGGATGGAATTGATGGACGGATGGGTGGATCGATGGATAGATGGATGGATGGATTGAAGGAAGGACGGTTGGATGGATGGATGGATGGATGGATGGATGGAAGGATGGATGGATTGAAGGAAGGATGGATGGACGAAAGGATGGATAGATGGACGGATGGATGGATGTATGGAAGGATGGATGGAAGGAAGGATGGATGGAAGGATGGTTGGATGGAAGGTTGGATGGAAGGACGGATGGATGGATGGAATTAAGGAAGGATGGATGGACGGATGGACGGTTGGATGGACGGATGGACGGATGGATGGATGGATGGATGGATGGTTGGATGGTTTGAAGGAAGGACAGAAGGATCGATGGATGGATGGATGGTTGGATGGATGGATTGAAGGAATGACGGATGGATGGATGGATGGATGGATGTTTGGATGGAAGGATGGATGGATTGAAGGAAGGACGGATGGATGGATGGATGGATGGATGGATGGATGGATGGATGGATGGATGGATGGATGGATTTAAGGAAGGACGGATGGAAGGATGGATGGATGTATGGATGGATGGATAGAAGGAAGGATGAAGGATGTATGGAAGGATGGATAGAAGGAAGGACGGATGGATTGAAGGAAGGACGGATGGACGGATGGACGGATGGACGGATGGACAGATGGACGGACGGACGGACGGATGGAAGGAAGGAAGGAGGATGGATGGATTGATGGATGGATGGATGGATGGATGGATGGATGGATTGAAGGAAGGACGGACGGACGGACTGATGGATGGATGGAAGGATGGATGGATGGCTTGATGGATCGATGGAAGAATGGATGGATGGATGGATGGATGCATTGGATGTATGTATGGAAGGATGTATGGATGGATGAATGGATGAATGGATGGATGTTAGGAAGGATGCCTGGATGGACGAAAGGATGGTCGGATGGCAGGATGGTTGGAAGGATGGATGGATGGCTGGCTGGAAGGATGGATGGATAGTGCGATGGATGGATGGATGGATGGAAGGAAGGATGGATCGATCGATGGATGGATGAATGGATGGATGTTTTGAAGGATGGATGGATGGATGGATGGAAGGATGGATGGATGGATGTATGGAAGGATGGATAGAAGGAAGGACGGATGGATGGATGGTTGGATGGAAGTTTGGAGGGGTGGACGGATGGATGGATGGAATGAAGGAAGGACGGATGGACGGATGGACGGATGGATGGACGGATGGACGGATGGACGGATGGATGGTTGGATGGATTGAAGGAAGGAAGGAAGGATGGCTGGATGGATGGATGGATGGATGGATGGATGGATTGAAGGAAGAACGGATGGATGGATGGATGGATGGATGGATGTATGGATTGAAGGAAGGAAGGATGGATGGATGGATGGAAGGATCGATGGATGGATTGAAGGAAGGTCGGATGGATGGATGGATGGATGGACTGAAGGAATGACGGATGGATGGATGGACTTAAGTAAAGAGGGATGGATGGATGGATGGAAGTATGGAAGGATGGATAGAAGGATGGACGGAAGGATGTATGGAAGGATGGATAGAAGGAAGGACGGATGGATGAATGGATGGATGGAAGGTTGGATGGACGGATGGACGGATGGAATGAAGGAAGGACGGATGGACAGATGGACGGATGAACGGATGGACAGACGGACGTACGGACGGATGGATGGAAAGAAGGAAGGAAGGAGGATGGATGGATTGATGGATGGATGGATGGATGGATGGATGAATGGATGGATTGAAGGAAGGACGGATGGACGGACGGACGGATGGATGGATGGATGGAAGGATGGATGGATGGCTTGATGGATCGATGGAAGAATGGATGGATGGATGGATGGATGGATGGATGGATGGATGGATGGATGGATGGATGGATGGATGGATGGATGGATGGATGGATGGATGGATGGTTTGATGGATGGATGGATTGAAGGAAGGACAGATGGACGGACGGAAGAATGGATGGACGGACGGATGGATGGATGGATGGATGGATGGTTGGATGGATGGATGAATGGATTGAAGGATGGATGGATGGATGGATGGTTTGATGGAGGGAAGGAAGGATGGATGGATGGGTGGATGCATGGATGGATGGAAGAATCGATGGGTGGATGGATGGAGGTGTGGATGGAAGGATGGATGGATGGCAGAATGGATGGATGGAAGGATGGATGGCTGAATAGATGGATGGTTGGATGGATGGATGGATGGAAAGATGGATGGATAGAAGGATTGATGAATGGATGGATGGATGGATGGATTGAAGGAAGGATGGCTGGATTGATGGATGGAAGGATGGATGGAAGGATGGATGGAAGGATGGATGGATGGATGGATAATAGGATGGATGGATAGAGGGATGGTTGGACGGATGCATGTAAGGATGGATGGATAGAAGGATGGATGGATGGATGGATGGATGGATGGATGGAAGGTTGGATGGACGGATGGAATGAAGGAAGGACGGATGGACGGAGGGACGGATGGACAGATGGACGGACGGACGGACGGATGGAAGGAAGGAAGGAAGGAGGATGGATGGATTGATGGATGGATGGATGGATGGATGGATGGATGGATTGAAGGAAGGACGGACGGACGGACGGACGGCTGGATGGATGGAAGGATGGATGGATGGCTTGATGGATCGATGGAAGAATGGATGGATGGATGGAGGGATGGATGGAATGATGGATGGATGGATGGATGGTTTATGGATGGATGGATAGATGGAATGATGGATGGATGGATGGATGGTTTATGGGTGGATGGATGGATGGATTCAAGGCAGGACGGATGGACAGACGGACGGATGGATGGACGGACGGATGGATGGATGGATGGATGGATGGTTGGATGGATGGATGCAAGGATGGAAGGAAAGAAGGAACGATGGATGGATGATTGGATGTATGGATGGAAGGATGGAAGGATGGAAGGATGAAAGGATGGATGGATGGATAATTGGATGGAAAGATGGATGGATGGTGAATGAATGGATGGAAGGATGGATGGAAGGAAGGAAGGAATGAAGGAAGGATGTATGGAAGGAAGGAAGTATGGATGGATGGATAGATGGATGGATGGATGGATGGATGGAAGGAGGAATGAATGGATGGAAGGATGGATGGAAGGATCAATTGAAGGATGGATGAATGGATGGAAGGATGTATGGAAGGATGGATGTAAGGAAGGAAGAATGGATGGAAGAAATTGAAGGAATGGATGAATGGAATGGTGGATGGATGGATGGATGGCTGGAAGTAAAGAAGGAAGGAGGATGGATGGATAGATGGAAGCTAGGATGGATGGAAGGATGGAAGGATGCATGGATGGAAGGTGGCAGTATGGATGGATGGAAGGATGGAAGTATGGATGGATGGAAGGAAGGATTGATGGATTAATGAATGGATGAATGCATGGAGGGATGGAAGGAAGGAAGGAAGGAAGGAAGGAAGGACGGAAAAAGGATGGATGGATGGATGGATGGATGGATGGATGGATGGATGGATGGATGGATGGAAGGAAGGATGTATGCAAGGAAGGAAGCAAGGAAGGATGGATGGATGGAAGGATGGATGCATGGATGGATGGCTGAATGGTTGGATGTTTGGAAGGATGCATGGATGGACGGATGGATGGATGGATGGATGTATGGATGGATGGAATGGATGCATGGAAGGATGCAAGGATGGATGGATGGATGGATGGCTGGATGGATGGATGTATGGATGGAAGGATGGATGGATGGATGGATGGATGAATGGATGTATGTTAGGAAGGATGCATGGATGGACGGATGGATGGACGGATGGAAGGATGGATGGAAGGATGGATGGAAAGCTGGCTGAAAGGATGGATGGATAGTGGAATGGATGGATGGATGGATGGAAGGAAGGATGGATGGATCGATGGATGGATGAATGTATGGATGTTTCGAAGGATGGATGGAAGGATGGATGGATTGACGGATGGAAGGATGGATGCACGGATGGAAGGATGTATGGAAGGATGGATGGATGAATGGATTGAAGGAAGGACGAATGGACGGATGGATGAATGGAATGATGGATGGATGAATTGAAGGAAAGTTGGAAGGATGGATGGATGGAGGGATTGCTTCAAGGAAGGAAGGATGGATGAATGGATGGATGGAGTGAAGTAAGGACGGATGGACGGATGGATGGATGGATGGATTGAAGGAAGGATGTAGAAATGGATGGACGGATGGACGGATGGATGGATGTATGGAAGGATGGATAGAAGAAAGGACGGATGGAATTGATGGATGGATGGATGGATCGATGGATGCATGGATGGATGGATTGAAGGAAGGACGGATGCATGTATGGATGGATGGATGGATGGAAGAATGGATGGATTGAAGGAAGGATGGATGGACGGAAGGTTGGGTGGATGGACGGATGGATGGATGTATGGAAGGATGGATAGAAGGAAGGACGGATGGATGGATGGTTGGATGGAAGGTTGGATAGGTGGACGGATGGATGGATGGAATGAAGGAAGGACGGATGGACGGATGGACGGATGGATGGACGGATGGATGGTTGGATTGATTGAAGGAAGGATGGAAGGATGGATGGATGGATGGATGGACGCATGGATTGAAGGAAGGACGGATGGATGGAGGGAAGGATGGATGGATGGATGGATGGATTGAAGGATGGACGGATGGATGAATGGATGGATGGATGGATGGATGGATTGAAGGAAGTTCGGATGGATGGATGGATGGATTGAAGGAAGCACGGATGGATGGATGGATTGAAGGAAGGACGGATGGATGGATGGATGGATGGATGGAAGGATGGATAGAAGGAAGGACGGAAGGATGTATGGATGGATGGATGGATGGATGGAAGAATGGATGGATTGAAGGAAGGATGGATGGACGGAAGGATGGGTGGATAGACGGATGGATGGATGTATGGAAGGATGGATAGAAGGAAGGACGGATGGATGGATGGTTGGATGGAAGGTTGGATAGGTGGACGGATGGATGGATGGAATGAAGGAAGGACGGATGGACGGATGGATGGACGGATTGATGGTTGGATTGATTGAAGGAAGGATGGAAGGATGGATGGATGGATGGATGGATGCATGGATTGAAGGAAGGACGGATGGATGGAGGGATGGATGGATGGATGGATGGATGGATTGAAGGATGGACGGATGGATGAATGGATGGACGGATGGATGGATGGTTGGATGGAAGGTTGGATAGGTGGACGGATGGATGGATGGAATGAAGGAAGGACGGATGGACGGATGGACGGATGGATGGACGGATGGATGGTTGGATTGATTGAAGGAAGGATGGAAGGATGGATGGATGGATGGATGGATACATGGATTGAAGGAAGGACGGATGGATGGAGGGATGGATGGATGGATGGATGGATGGATTGAAGGATGGACGGATGGATGAATGGATGGACGGATGGATGGATGGATTGAAGAAAGTTCGGATGGATGGATGGATGGATTGAAGGAAGCACGGATGGATGGATGGATTGAAGGAAGGACGGATGGATGGATGGATGGATGGAATGAAGGAAGGACGGATGGACGGATGGACGGATGGATGGACGGATGGATGGTTGGATTGATTGAAGGAAGGATGGAAGGATGGATGGATGGATGGATGGATGCATGGATTGAAGGAAGGACGGATGGATGGAGGGATGGATGGATGGATGGATGGATGGATTGAAGGATGGACGGATGGATGAATGGATGGACGGATGGATGGATGGATTGAAGGAAGGTCGGATGGATGGATGGATGGATTGAAGGAAGCACGGATGGATGGATGGATTGAAGGAAGGACGGATGGATGGATGGATGGATGTATGGAAGGATGGATAGAAGGAAGGACGGAAGGATGTATGGAAGGATGGATAGAAGGAAGGACGGATGGATGAATGGATGGATGTATGGAAGGATGGATAGAAGGAAGGACGGAAGGATGTATGGAAGGATGGATAGAAGGAAGGACGGAAGGATGTATGGAAGGATGGATAGAAGGAAGGACGGATGGATGAATGGATGGATGGAAGGTTGGATGGACGGATGGACGGATGGAATGAAGGAAGGACGGATGGACGGATGGACGAATGGACGGATGGACGGACGGATGGACGGATGGATGGAAGGAAGGAAGGAAGGAGGATGGATGGATTGATGGATGGATGGATGGATGGATGGATGGATGGATGCATTGAAGGAAGGACGGATGGACGGACGGAAGGATGGATGGATGGATGGAAGGATGGATGGATGGCTTGATGGATCGATGGAAGAATGGATGGATGGGTGCATGGATGGATGGATGGATGGATGGATGAATGGATGGATGAATGGTTTGATGGATGGATGGATGGATGGATTGACGGATGGACGGATGGATGAATGGATGGACGGATGGATGGATGGATTGAAGGAAGGTCGGATGGATGGATGGATGGATTGAAGGAAGCACGGATGGATAGATGGATTGAAGGAAGGACGGATGGATGGATGGATGGATGTATGGAAGGATGGATAGAAGGAAGGACGGAAGGATGTATGGAAGGATGGATAGAAGGAAGGACGGATGGATGAATGGATGGATGTATGGAAGGAGGGATAGAAGGAAGGACGGAAGGATGTATGGAAGGATGGATAGAAGGAAGGACGGAAGGATGTATGGAAGGATGGATAGAAGGAAGGACGGATGGATGAATGGATGGATGGAAGGTTGGATGGACGGATGGACGGATGGAATGAAGGAAGGACGGATGGACGGATGGACGAATGGACGGATGGACGGACGGATGGACGGATGGATGGAAGGAAGGAAGGAAGGAGGATGGATGGATTGATGGATGGATGGATGGATGGATGGATGGATGCATTGAAGGAAGGACGGATGGACGGATGGAAGGATGGATGGATGGATGGAAGGATGGATGGATGGCTTGATGGATCGATGGAAGAATGGATGGATGGGTGGATGGATGGATGGATGGATGGATGGATGGATGAATGGATGGATGAATGGTTTGATGGATGGATGGATGGATTGAAGGAACGACGGATGGACGGACGGACGGATGGATGGACGGACGGATGGATGGATGGATGGATGGATGGTTGGATGGATGGATGAATATATTGATGGATGGATGGATGGATGGATGGTTTGATGGATGGAAGGAAGGATTGATGGATGGGTGGACGGATGGATGGATGGATGGATGGATGGATGGATGGATGGATGGATGGATGGATGGATGGATGGATGGATAGAAGGATGGATGGATAGCTGGATGGATGGATGGATGGATGGATGGATTGAAGGATGGACGGATGGACGGACGGACGGATGGATGGATGGATGGATGGATGGTTGGATTGATGGAAGGACGGATGGATGGATGGGTGGACGTATGGATGGATGGATGGATGGATGGATGGATGGATGGATGGATGGATGGATGGATGGATGGATGGATGGATGGATGGATGGATGTTTTGATTGAGGGTTGGATGGATGGATGTATTGAAGGAAGTATGGATGGATGGATTGAAGGAAGGATGGATGGATGGATTGAAGGAAGGAATGATGGATAGATGGATGGAAGAATGGAAGGATGGATGAATGGAAGGATGGAAGGAAAGTAGGATGGATGGATGGATGATTGGATGTATGGATGGAAGGATGGAAGGATGGATGGATGGATGATTGGATGGAAGGAAGGATGGATGGTGAATGAACGGATGGAAGGATTGATGGAAGGAAGGAAGGAAGGATTTATGGAAGGAAGGAAGTATAGATGGATGGATGGATGGATGGATGGATGGAAGGATGGATGGATGGATGGAAGGATGGATGAATGGATGGAAGTTTGGATGGAAGGATGAATGGAAGGATGGATGAATGGCTTGATGGATCGATGGAAGAATGGATGGATGGATGGATGGATGGATGGATGGATGGATGGATGGATGGATGGATAGAAGGATGGATGGATAGAAGGATGGATGGATAGCTGGATGGATGGATGGATGGATGGATTGATTGAAGGATGGACGGACGGATGGATGGATGGATCGATGGATGGATGGATGGATGGAAGGAATGAATGAATGGAAGGGTGGATGGATGGATGGATGGAAGGCTGGAAGGATGGATGAGTGGATGGATTGAAGGAAGGAAGGATGGATGGATGGATGGATGCAAGGATGGAAGAATGGAAGGATGGATGGAAGGGTGGATGGAAGAATGGATGGACGGAATTATTTATGGAAGTTTGGATGGATGGATTCATGGATGGACGGTATGATGGATGGATGGATGGATGGAAGGATGGATGGATGAATGGAAGGATGGATGAATGGATGGATGGTTGGAATGATGGATGGATAGAAGGACGAATGGATAGAAGGACGAATGGATAGAAGGAATGATTGATGGAAGGAAGGATGGATGGATGGATGGAAGGATGGATGGATAGAAGGATGGATGGATTAATAGATGGAAGAATGGATGTATGGATGGATGGATGGATTGAGGGTTGGATGTAGGGATGCATGTAAGGATGGATGGATAGAAGGATGGATGGATGGATGGATGAATGGATTGAAGGAAGGACGAATGGACGGATGGATGAATGGAATGATGGATGGATAAATTGAAGGAAAGTTGGAAGGATGGATGGATGGAGGGATTGCTTCAAGGAAGGAAGGATGGATGAATGGATGGATGGATTGAAGTAAGGACGGATGGACGGATGGATGGATGGATGCATTGAAGGAAGGATGTACAAATGGATGGACGGATGGACGGATGGATGGATGTATGGAAGGATGGATAGAAGGATGGACGGATGGAATTGATGGATGGATGGATGTATCGATGGATGCATGGATGGATGGATTGAACGAAGGATGGATGGATGTATGGATGGATGGCTGGATGGATGGAAGAATGGATGGATTGAAGGAAGGATGGATGGACGGAAGGATGGGTGGATGGACGGATGGATGGATGTATGGAAGGACGGATAGAAGGAAGGACGGATGGATGGATGGTTGGATGGAAGGTTGGATAGGTGGACGGATGGATGGATGGAATGAAGGAAGGACGGATGGACGGATGGACGGATGGATGGACGGATGGATGGTTGGATTGATTGAAGGAAGGATGGAAGGATGGATGGATGGATGGATGGATGCATGGATTGAAGGAAGGACGGATGGATGGAGGGATGGATGGATGGATGGATGGATGGATTGAAGGATGGACGGATGGATGAATGGATGAACGGATGGATGGATGGATTGAAGGAAGGTCGGATGGATGGATGGATGGATAGAAGGAAGCACGGATGGATGGATGGATTGAAGGAAGGACGGATGGATGGATGGATGGATGTATGGAAGGATGGATAGAAGGAAGGACGGAAGGATGTATGGAAGGATGGATAGAAGGAAGGACGGATGGATGAATGGATGGATGTATGGAAGGATGGATAGAAGGAAGGACGGAAGGATGTATGGAAGGATGGATAGAAGGAAGGACGGAAGGATGTATGGAAGGATGGATAGAAGGAAGGACGGATGGATGAATGGATGGATGGAAGGTTGGATGGACGGATGGACGGATGGAATGAAGGAAGGACGGATGGACGGATGGACGAATGGATGGATGGACGGACGGATGGACGGATGGATGGAAGGAAGGAAGGAAGGAGGATGGATGGATTGATGGATGGATGGATGGATGGATGGATGGATGCATTGAAGGAAGGACGGATGGACGGACGGACAGATGGATGGATGGATGGAAGGATGGATGGATGGCTTGATGGATCGATGGAAGAATGGATGGATGGGTGGATGGATGGATGGATGGATGGATGGATGAATGGATGGATGGCTGGTTTGATGGATGGATGGATGAATATATTGATG
>JANJGN010000041.1:1945000-1957500 GCA_026770705.1 Isurus oxyrinchus | reverse complement strand
GATGGATAGAAGGAAGGACGGAAGGATGTATGGAAGGATGGATAGAAGGAAGGACGGATGGATGAATGGATGGATGGAAGGTTGGATGGACGGATGGACGGATGGAATGAAGGAAGGACGGATGGACGGATGGACGAATGGACGGATGGACGGACGGATGGACGGATGGATGGAAGGAAGTAAGGAAGGAGGATGGATGGATTGATGGATGGATGGATGGATGGATGGATGGATTCATTGAAGGAAGGACGGATGGACGGATGGAAGGATGGATGGATGGATGGAAGGATGGATGGATGGCTTGATGGATCGATGTAAGAATGGATGGATGGGTGGATGGATGGATGGATGGATGGATGGATGAATGGATGGATGAATGGTTTGATGGATGGATGGATGGATTGAAGGAACGACGGATGGACGGACGGACGGATGGATGGACGGACGGATGGATGGATGGATGGATGGATGGTTGGATGGATGGATGAATATATTGATGGATGGATGGATGGATGGATGGTTTGATGGATGGAAGGAAGGATTGATGGATGGGTGGACGGATGGATGGATGGATGGATGGATGGATGGATGGATGGATGGATGGATGGATGGATGGATGGATGGATGGATGGATAGAAGGATGGATGTATAGCTGGATGGATGGATGGATGGATGGATGGATTGAAGGATGGACGGATGGACGGACGGACGGATGGATGGATGGATGGATGGATGGTTGGATTGATGGAAGGACGGATGGATGGATGGGTGGACGTATGGATGGATGGATGGATGGATGGATGGATGGATGGATGGATGGATGGATGGATGGATGTTTTGATTGAGGGTTGGATGGATGGATGTATTGAAGGAAGTATGGATGGATGGATTGAAGGAAGGATGGATGGATGGATTGAAGGAAGGAATGATGGATAGATGGATGGAAGAATGGAAGGATGGATGAATGGAAGGATGGAAGGAAAGTAGGATGGATGGATGGATGATTGGATGTATGGATGGAAGGATGGAAGGATGGATGGATGGATGATTGGATGGAAGGAAGGATGGATGGTGAATGAACGGATGGAAGGATTGATGGAAGGAAGGAAGGAAGGATTTATGGAAGGAAGGAAGTATAGATGGATGGATGGATGGATGGATGGATGGAAGGATGGATGGATGGATGGAAGGATGGATGAATGGATGGAAGTTTGGATGGAAGGATGAATGGAAGGATGGATGAATGGCTTGATGGATCGATGGAAGAATGGATGGATGGATGGATGGATGGATGGATGGATGGATGGATGGATGGAAGGAAAGAATGATGGGTGGATGGATGATTGGATGAATGGATGGAAGGATGGAAGGATGGAAGGACGGATGGATGGATGATTGGATGGAAGGATGGATGGATGGTTTGATGGATGGCAGGAAGGATGGATGGATGGGTGGACGGATGGATGGATGGATGGATGGATGGATGGATGGATGGATAGAAGGATGGATGGATAGAAGGATGGATGGATAGCTGGATGGATGGATGGATGGATGGATTGATTGAAGGATGGACGGACGGATGGATGGATGGATCGATGGATGGATGGATGGATGGAAGGAATGAATGAATGGAAGGGTGGATGGATGGATGGATGGAAGGCTGGAAGGATGGATGAGTGGATGGATTGAAGGAAGGAAGGATGGATGGATGGATGGATGCAAGGATGGAAGAATGGAAGGATGGATGGAAGGGTGGATGGAAGAATGGATGGACGGAATTATTTATGGAAGTTTGGATGGATGGATTCATGGATGGACGGTATGATGGATGGATGGATGGATGGAAGGATGGATGGATGAATGGAAGGATGGATGAATGGATGGATGGTTGGAATGATGGATGGATAGAAGGACGAATGGATAGAAGGACGAATGGATAGAAGGAATGATTGATGGAAGGAAGGATGGATGGATGGATGGAAGGATGGATGGATAGAAGGATGGATGGATTAATAGATGGAAGAATGGATGTATGGATGGATGGATGGATTGAGGGTTGGATGTAGGGATGCATGTAAGGATGGATGGATAGAAGGATGGATGGATGGATGGATGAATGGATTGAAGGAAGGACGAATGGACGGATGGATGAATGGAATGATGGATGGATAAATTGAAGGAAAGTTGGAAGGATGGATGGATGGAGGGATTGCTTCAAGGAAGGAAGGATGGATGAATGGATGGATGGATTGAAGTAAGGACGGATGGACGGATGGATGGATGGATGCATTGAAGGAAGGATGTACAAATGGATGGACGGATGGACGGATGGATGGATGTATGGAAGGATGGATAGAAGGATGGACGGATGGAATTGATGGATGGATGGATGTATCGATGGATGCATGGATGGATGGATTGAACGAAGGATGGATGGATGTATGGATGGATGGCTGGATGGATGGAAGAATGGATGGATTGAAGGAAGGATGGATGGACGGAAGGATGGGTGGATGGACGGATGGATGGATGTATGGAAGGACGGATAGAAGGAAGGACGGATGGATGGATGGTTGGATGGAAGGTTGGATAGGTGGACGGATGGATGGATGGAATGAAGGAAGGACGGATGGACGGATGGACGGATGGATGGACGGATGGATGGTTGGATTGATTGAAGGAAGGATGGAAGGATGGATGGATGGATGGATGGATGCATGGATTGAAGGAAGGACGGATGGATGGAGGGATGGATGGATGGATGGATGGATGGATTGAAGGATGGACGGATGGATGAATGGATGAACGGATGGATGGATGGATTGAAGGAAGGTCGGATGGATGGATGGATGGATAGAAGGAAGCACGGATGGATGGATGGATTGAAGGAAGGACGGATGGATGGATGGATGGATGTATGGAAGGATGGATAGAAGGAAGGACGGAAGGATGTATGGAAGGATGGATAGAAGGAAGGACGGATGGATGAATGGATGGATGTATGGAAGGATGGATAGAAGGAAGGACGGAAGGATGTATGGAAGGATGGATAGAAGGAAGGACGGAAGGATGTATGGAAGGATGGATAGAAGGAAGGACGGATGGATGAATGGATGGATGGAAGGTTGGATGGACGGATGGACGGATGGAATGAAGGAAGGACGGATGGACGGATGGACGAATGGATGGATGGACGGACGGATGGACGGATGGATGGAAGGAAGGAAGGAAGGAGGATGGATGGATTGATGGATGGATGGATGGATGGATGGATGGATGCATTGAAGGAAGGACGGATGGACGGACGGACAGATGGATGGATGGATGGAAGGATGGATGGATGGCTTGATGGATCGATGGAAGAATGGATGGATGGGTGGATGGATGGATGGATGGATGGATGGATGAATGGATGGATGGCTGGTTTGATGGATGGATGGATGAATATATTGATGGATGGATGGATGGATGGATGGTTTGATGGATGGAAGGAAGGATTGATGGATGGGTGGACGGATGGATGGATGGATGGATGGATGGATGGTTGGATGGATGGATGGATGGACGGATGGATGGAAGGATGGATGGATGGATGGATGGATGGATAGAAGGATGGATGGATAGCTGGATGGATGGATGGATGGATGGATGGATTGAAGGATGGACGGATGGACGGACGGACGGATGGATGGATGGATGGATGGATGGTTGGATTGATGGAAGGACGGATGGATGGATGGGTGGACGTATGGATGGATGGATGGATGGATGGATGGATGGATGGATGGATGGTTGGATGTTTTGATTGAGGGTTGGATGGATGGATGGATTGAAGGATGGACGGATGGACGGACGGACGGATGGATGGATGGATGGATGGATGGTTGGATTGATGGAAGGACGGATGGATGGATGGGTGGACGTATGGATGGATGGATGTATGGAAGGATGGATGGATGGATGGATGGATGGATGGATGGATGGATGGTTTGATTGAGGGTTGGATGGATGGATGGATTGAAGGAAGGTTGGATGGATGGATTGAAGGAAGGAATGATGGATGGATGGATGGAAGAATGGAAGGATGGATGAATGGAAGGATGGAAGGAAAGTAGGATGGATGGATGGATGATTGGATGTATGGATGGAAGGATGGAAGGATGGAAGGATGGATGGATGGATGATTGGATGGAAGGATGGTTGGATGGTGAATGAAGGGATGGAAGGATTGATGGAAGGAAGGAAGGAAGGATGTATGGAAGGAAGGAAGTATAGATGGATGGATGGATGGATGGATGGATGGATGGATGGAAGGTTGGATGGACGGATGGAATGAAGGAAGGACGGATGGACGGATGGACGGATGGACGGATGGACAGATGGGCGGACGGACGGACGGATTGAAGGAAGGAATGAAGGAGGATGGATGGATTGATGGATGGATGGATGGATGGATGGATGGATGGATTGAAGGAAGGACGGACGGACGGACGGACGGATGGATGGATGGAAGGATGGATGGATGGCTTGATGGATCGATGGAAGAATGGATGGATGGATGGATGGATGGATGGAATGATGGATGGATGGATGGATGGTTTATGGATGGATGGATGGATCGAATCAAGGCAGGACGGATGGACAGACGGACGGATGGATGGACGGACGGATGGATGGATGGATGGATGGATGGTTGGATGGATGGATGGAAGGATGGAAGGAAAGAAGGATGGATGGATGGATGATTGGATGTATGGATGGAAGGATGGAAGGATGGAAGGATGGATGGATGGATGATTGGATGGAAAGATGGATGGATGGTGAATGAATGGATGGAAGGATGGATGGAAGGAAGGAAGGAAGGAAGGAAGGATGTATGGAAGGAAGGAAGTATGGATGGAAGGATGGATGGATGGATGGATGGATGGATGGATGGAAGGAGGAATGAATGGATGGAAGGATGGATGGAAGGATGAATTGAAGGATGGATGAATGGATGGAAGGATGTATGGAAGGATGGATGTAAGGAAGGGAGAATGGATGGAAGAAATTGAAGGAATGGATGAATGGAATGGTGGATGGATGGATGGATGGCTGGAAGTAAAGAAGGAAGGAGGATGGATGGATAGATGGAAGCTTGGATGGATGGAAGGATGGAAGGATGTATGGATGGAAGGTGGCAGTATGGATGGATGGAAGGATGGAAGTATGGATGGATGGAAGGAAGGATTGATGGATTAATGAATGGATGAATGCATGGATGGATGGAAGGAAGGAAGGAAGGAAGGAAGGAAGGAAGGACGGAGAAAGGATGGATGGATGGATGGATGGATGGATGGATGGAAGGAAGGAAGGATGTATGCAAGGAAGGAAGCAAGGAAGGATGGATGGATGGAAGGATGGATGCATGGATGGATGGCTGAATGGTTGGATGTTTGGAAGGATGCATGGATGGACCGATGGATGGATGGATGGATGTATGGATGGATGGAATGGATGCATGGAAGGATGCAAGGATGGATGGATGGATGGATGGCTGGATGGATGGTTGTATGGATGGAAGGATGGATGGATGGATGGATGGATGAATGGATGTATGTTAGGAAGGATGCATGGATGGACGGATGGATGGTCGGATGGAAGGATGGATGGATGGCTGGCTGGAAGGATGGATGGATAGTGGAATGGATGGATGCATGGATTGAAGAAGGACGGATGGATGGAGGGATGGATGGATGGATGGATGGATGGATTGAAGGATGGACGGATGGATGAATGGATGAACGGATGGATGGATGGATTGAAGGAAGGTCGGATGGATGGATGGATGGATAGAAGGAAGCACGGATGGATGGATGGATTGAAGGAAGGACGGATGGATGGATGGATGGATGTATGGAAGGATGGATAGAAGGAAGGACGGAAGGATGTATGGAAGGATGGATAGAAGGAAGGACGGAAGGATGTATGGAAGGATGGATAGAAGGAAGGACGGATGGATGAATGGATGGATGGAAGGTTGGATGGACGGATGGACGGATGGAATGAAGGAAGGACGGATGGACGGATGGACGAATGGATGGATGGACGGACGGATGGACGGATGGATGGAAGGAAGGAAGGAAGGAGGATGGATGGATTGATGGATGGATGGATGGATGGATGGATGGATGCATTGAAGGAAGGACGGATGGACGGACGGACAGATGGATGGATGGATGGAAGGATGGATGGATGGCTTGATGGATCGATGGAAGAATGGATGGATGGGTGGATGGATGGATGGATGGATGGATGGATGAATGGATGGATGGCTGGTTTGATGGATGGATGGATGAATATATTGATGGATGGATGGATGGATGGATGGTTTGATGGATGGAAGGAAGGATTGATGGATGGGTGGACGGATGGATGGATGGATGGATGGATGGATGGTTGGATGGATGGATGGATGGACGGATGGATGGAAGGATGGATGGATGGATGGATGGATGGATAGAAGGATGGATGGATAGCTGGATGGATGGATGGATGGATGGATGGATTGAAGGATGGACGGATGGACGGACGGACGGATGGATGGATGGATGGATGGATGGTTGGATTGATGGAAGGACGGATGGATGGATGGGTGGACGTATGGATGGATGGATGGATGGATGGATGGATGGATGGATGGATGGTTGGATGTTTTGATTGAGGGTTGGATGGATGGATGGATTGAAGGATGGACGGATGGACGGACGGACGGATGGATGGATGGATGGATGGATGGTTGGATTGATGGAAGGACGGATGGATGGATGGGTGGACGTATGGATGGATGGATGTATGGAAGGATGGATGGATGGATGGATGGATGGATGGATGGATGGATGGTTTGATTGAGGGTTGGATGGATGGATGGATTGAAGGAAGGTTGGATGGATGGATTGAAGGAAGGAATGATGGATGGATGGATGGAAGAATGGAAGGATGGATGAATGGAAGGATGGAAGGAAAGTAGGATGGATGGATGGATGATTGGATGTATGGATGGAAGGATGGAAGGATGGAAGGATGGATGGATGGATGATTGGATGGAAGGATGGTTGGATGGTGAATGAAGGGATGGAAGGATTGATGGAAGGAAGGAAGGAAGGATGTATGGAAGGAAGGAAGTATAGATGGATGGATGGATGGATGGATGGATGGATGGATGGAAGGTTGGATGGACGGATGGAATGAAGGAAGGACGGATGGACGGATGGACGGATGGACGCGATGGACAGATGGGCGGACGGACGGACGGATTGAAGGAAGGAATGAAGGAGGATGGATGGATTGATGGATGGATGGATGGATGGATGGATGGATGGATTGAAGGAAGGACGGACGGACGGACGGACGGATGGATGGATGGAAGGATGGATGGATGGCTTGATGGATCGATGGAAGAATGGATGGATGGATGGATGGATGGATGGAATGATGGATGGATGGATGGATGGTTTATGGATGGATGGATGGATCGAATCAAGGCAGGACGGATGGACAGACGGACGGATGGATGGACGGACGGATGGATGGATGGATGGATGGATGGTTGGATGGATGGATGGAAGGATGGAAGGAAAGAAGGATGGATGGATGGATGATTGGATGTATGGATGGAAGGATGGAAGGATGGAAGGATGGATGGATGGATGATTGGATGGAAAGATGGATGGATGGTGAATGAATGGATGGAAGGATGGATGGAAGGAAGGAAGGAAGGAAGGAAGGATGTATGGAAGGAAGGAAGTATGGATGGAAGGATGGATGGATGGATGGATGGATGGATGGATGGAAGGAGGAATGAATGGATGGAAGGATGGATGGAAGGATGAATTGAAGGATGGATGAATGGATGGAAGGATGTATGGAAGGATGGATGTAAGGAAGGGAGAATGGATGGAAGAAATTGAAGGAATGGATGAATGGAATGGTGGATGGATGGATGGATGGCTGGAAGTAAAGAAGGAAGGAGGATGGATGGATAGATGGAAGCTTGGATGGATGGAAGGATGGAAGGATGTATGGATGGAAGGTGGCAGTATGGATGGATGGAAGGATGGAAGTATGGATGGATGGAAGGAAGGATTGATGGATTAATGAATGGATGAATGCATGGATGGATGGAAGGAAGGAAGGAAGGAAGGAAGGAAGGAAGGACGGAGAAAGGATGGATGGATGGATGGATGGATGGATGGATGGAAGGAAGGAAGGATGTATGCAAGGAAGGAAGCAAGGAAGGATGGATGGATGGAAGGATGGATGCATGGATGGATGGCTGAATGGTTGGATGTTTGGAAGGATGCATGGATGGACCGATGGATGGATGGATGGATGTATGGATGGATGGAATGGATGCATGGAAGGATGCAAGGATGGATGGATGGATGGATGGCTGGATGGATGGTTGTATGGATGGAAGGATGGATGGATGGATGGATGGATGAATGGATGTATGTTAGGAAGGATGCATGGATGGACGGATGGATGGTCGGATGGAAGGATGGATGGATGGCTGGCTGGAAGGATGGATGGATAGTGGAATGGATGGATGGATGGATGGAAGGAAGGATGGATGGATCGATGGATGGATGAATGGATGGATGTTTCGAAGGATGGATGGAAGGATGGATGGATTGACGGATGGAAGGATGGATGGACGGATGGAAGGATGTATGGAAGGCTGGATGGATGAATGGATTGAAGGAAGGACGAATGGACGGATGGATGAATGGAATGATGGATGGATAAATTGAAGGAAAGTTGGAAGGATGGATGGATGGAGGGATTGCTTCAAGGAAGGAAGGATGGATGAATGGATGGATGGATTGAAGTAAGGACGGATGGACGGATGGATGGATGGATGGATTGAAGGAAGGATGTACAAATGGATGGACGGATGGACGGATGGATGGATGTATGGAAGGATGGATAGAAGGACGGACGGATGGAATTGATGGATGGATGGATGGATCGATGGATGCATGGATGGATGGATTGAACGAAGGATGGATGGATGCATGGATGGATGGATGGATGGATGGAAGAATGGATGGATTGAAGGAAGGATGGATGGACGGAAGGATGGGTGGATGGACGGATGGATGGATGTATGGAAGGATGGATAGAAGGAAGGACGGATGGATGGATGGTTGGATGGAAGGTTGGATAGGTGGACGGATGGATGGATGGAATGAAGGAAGGACGGATGGACGGATGGACGGATGGATGGACGGATGGATGGTTGGATTGATTGAAGGAAGGATGGAAGGATGGATGGATGGATGGATGGATGCATGGATTGAAGGAAGGACGGATGAATGGAGGGATGGATGGATGGATGGATGGATGGATTGAAGGATGGACGGATGGATGAATGGATGGACGGATGGATGGATGGATTGAAGGAAGGTCGGATGGATGGATGGATGGATAGAAGGAAGCACGGATGGATGGATGGATTGAAGGAAGGACGGATGGATGGATGGATGGATGTATGGAAGGATGGATAGAAGGAAGGACGGAAGGATGTATGGAAGGATGGATAGAAGGAAGGACGGATGGATGAATGGATGGATGTATGGAAGGATGGATAGAAGGAAGGACGGAAGGATGTATGGAAGGATGGATAGAAGGAAGGACGGAAGGATGTATGGAAGGATGGATAGAAGGAAGGACGGATGGATGAATGGATGGATGGAAGGTTGGATGGACGGATGGACGGATGGAATGAAGGAAGGACGGATGGACGGATGGACGAATGGATGGATGGACGGACGGATGGACGGATGGATGGAAGGAAGGAAGGAAGGAGGATGGATGGATTGATGGATGGATGGATGGATGGATGGATGGATGCATTGAAGGAAGGACGGATGGACGGACGGACAGATGGATGGATGGATGGAAGGATGGATGGATGGCTTGATGGATCGATGGAAGAATGGATGGATGGGTGGATGGATGGATGGATGAATGGATGGATGAATGGATGGATGGATGGTTTGATGGATGGATGGATGAATATATTGATGGATGGATGGATGGATGGATGGTTTGATGGATGGAAGGAAGGATTGATGGATGGGTGGACGGATGGATGGATGGATGGATGGATGGATGGTTGGATGGATGGATGGATGGATGGATGGATGGAAGGATGGATGGATGGATGGATGGATGGATAGAAGGATGGATGGATAGCTGGATGGATGGATGGATGGATGGATGGATTGAAGGATGGACGGATGGACGGACGGACGGATGGATGGATGGATGGATGGATGGTTGGATTGATGGAAGGACGGATGGATGGATGGGTGGACGTATGGATGGATGGATGGATGGATGGATGGATGGATGGATGGATGGATGTTTTGATTGAGGGTTGGATGGATGGATGGATTGAAGGATGGACGGATGGACGGACGGACGGATGGATGGATGGATGGATGGATGGTTGGATTGATGGAAGGACGGATGGATGGATGGGTGGACGTATGGATGGATGGATGTATGGAAGGATGGATGGATGGATGGATGGATGGATGGATGGATGGATGGTTTGATTGAGGGTTGGATGGATGGATGGATTGAAGGAAGGTTGGATGGATGGATTGAAGGAAGGAATGATGGATGGATGGATGGAAGAATGGAAGGATGGATGAATGGAAGGATGGAAGGAAAGTAGGATGGATGGATGGATGATTGGATGTATGGATGGAAGGATGGAAGGATGGAAGGATGGATGGATGGATGATTGGATGGAAGGATGGTTGGATGGTGAATGAAGGGATGGAAGGATTGATGGAAGGAAGGAAGGAAGGATGTATGGAAGGAAGGAAGTATAGATGGATGGATGGATGGATGGATGGATGGATGGATGGAAGGTTGGATGGACGGATGGAATGAAGGAAGGACGGATGGACGGATGGACGGATGGACGGATGGACAGATGGGCGGACGGACGGACGGATTGAAGGAAGGAAGGAAGGAGGATGGATGGATTGATGGATGGATGGATGGATGGATGGATGGATGGATTGAAGGAAGGACGGACGGACGGACGGACGGATGGATGGATGGAAGGATGGATGGATGGCTTGATGGTTCGATGGAAGAATGGATGGATGGATGGATGGATGGATGGAATGATGGATGGATGGATGGATGGTTTATGGATGGATGGAAGGATCGATTCAAGCAGGACGGATGGACAGACGGACGGATGGATGGACGGACGGATGGATGGATGGATGGATGGATGGTTGGATGGATGGATGGAAGGATGGAAGGAAAGAAGGATGGATGGATGGATGATTGGATGTATGGATGGAAGGATGGAAGGATGGAAGAATGGATGGATGGATGATTGGATGGAAAGATGGATGGATGGTGAATGAATGGATGGAAGGATGGATGGAAGGAAGGAAGGAAGGAAGGAAGGGATGTATGGAAGGAAGGAAGTATGGATGGATGGATGGATGGATGGATGGATGGATGGATGGATGGAAGGAGGAATGAATGGATGGAAGGATGGATGGAAGGATGAATTGAAGGATGGATGAATGGATGGAAGGATGTATGGAAGGATGGATGTAAGGAAGGAAGAATGGATGGAAGAAATTGAAGGAATGGATGAATGGAATGGTGGATGGATGGATGGATGGCTGGAAGTAAAGAAGGAAGGAGGATGGATGGATAGATGGAAGCTTGGATGGATGGAAGGATGGAAGGATGTATGGATGGAAGGTGGCAGTATGGATGGATGGAAGGATGGAAGTATGGATGGATGGAAGGAAGGATTGATGGATTAATGAATGGATGAATGCATGGATGGATGGAAGGAAGGAAGGAAGGAAGGAAGGAAGGAAGGACGGAAAAAGGATGGATGGATGGATGGATGGATGGATGGATGGAAGGAAGGAAGGATGTATGCAAGGAAGGAAGCAAGGAAGGATGGATGGATAGAAGGATGGATGCATGGATGGATGGCTGAATGGTTGGATGTTTGGAAGGATGCATGGATGGACGGATGGATGGATGGATGGATGTATGGATGGATGGAATGGATGCATGGAAGGATGCAAGGATGGATGGATGGATGGATGGCTGGATGGATGGTTGTATGGATGGAAGGATGGATGGATGGATGGATGGATGAATGGATGTATGTTAGGAAGGATGCATGGATGGACGGATGGATGGTCGGATGGAAGGATGGATGGATGGCTGGCTGGAAGAATGGATGGATAGTGGAATGGATGGATGGATGGATGGAAGGAAGGATGGATGGATCGATGGATGGATGAATGGATGGATGTTTCGAAGGATGGATGGAGGGATGGATGGATTGACGGATGGAAGGATGGATGGACGGATGGAAGGATGTATGGAAGGCTGGATGGATGAATGGATTGAAGGAAGGACGAATGGACGGATGGATGAATGGAATGATGGATGGA
>JANJGN010000041.1:1935000-1937500 GCA_026770705.1 Isurus oxyrinchus | reverse complement strand
ATGGTTGGATGGATGGATGAATTGAAGGAAAGATGGAAGGATGGATGGATGGAGGGATTGCTTCAAGGAAGGACGGATGGATGAATGGATGGATGGATTGAAGTAAGGACGGATGGACGGATGGATGGATGGATGGATTGAAGGAAGGATGTAAAAATGGATGGACGGATGGACGGATGGATGGATGTATGGAAGGATGGATAGAAGGAATGACGGATGGAGTTGATGGATGGATGGATGGATCGATGGATGGATGGATGGATGGATTGAAGGAAGGACGGATGGATGTATGGATGGATGGATGGATGGATGGAAGTATGGATGGATTGAAGGAAGGATGGATGGACGGAAGGATGGGTGGATGGACGGAAGGATGGATGTATGGAAGGATGGATAGAAGGAAGGACGGATGGATGGATGGTTGGATGGAAGGTTGGATGGGTGGACGGATGGATGGATGGAATGAAGGAAGGACGCATGGACGGATGGACGGATGATGGAAGGATGGACGGATGGACGGATGGATGGATCGATGGATGGATGGATGGATGGTTGGATTGATTGAAGGAAGGATGAAAGGATGGATGGATGGATGGATGGATGGATGGATGGATGGATGGATTGAAGGAAGGACGGATGGATGGATGGATGGATGGATGGATGGATGGATGGATTGAAGGAAGGATGGATGGATGGATGGATGCATGGATGGATGGATGGATTGAAGGAAGGACGGATGGACGGACAGACGGATGGATGGATGGATGGAAGGATGCATGGATGGTTTGATGGATCGATGGAAGAATGGATGGATGGATGGATGGATGGATGGTTTGATGGATGGATGGATGGATTGAAGGAAGGACGGATGGACGGACGGACGGATGGATGGACGGACCCATGGATGGATGGATGGATGGATGGTTGGATGGATGGATGAATGGATTGAAGGATGGATGGATGGATGGATTGTTTGATGGATGGAAGGAAGGATGGATGGATGGGTGAACGGATGGATGGATGGACAGATGGACGGACGGACGGATGGATGGAAGGAAGGAATGAAGGAGGATGGATGGATTGATGGATGGATGGATGGAAGGATGGACGGATGATTCAAGGAAGGACGGATGGACGGACGGACGGATGGATGGATGGATGGAAGGATGGATGGATGGCTTTATGGATCGATGGAAGAATGGATGGATGGATGGATGGATGGATGGATGGATGGATGGATGGATGGATGGATGGTTTGATGGATGGATGAATGGATGGATGGTTTGATGGATGGAAGGAAGGATTGATGGATGGGTGGACGGATGGATGGATGGATGGATGGATGGATGGATGGATGGATGGATGGATGCAAGGATGGATGGATGGATGGATGGATGGTTAGAAGGATGGATGGATAGTTGGATGGATGGATGGATGGATGGATGGATTGAAGGAGGGACGGATGGACTGACGGACGGATGGTTGGATGGATGGATGGATGGATGGTTGGATGGAAGGAAGGACGGATGGATGGATGGGTGGACGGATGGATGGATGGATGGATGGATGGATGGATGGATGGATGGATGGACGGATGGATGGATGGTTTGATTGAGGGTTGGATGGATGGATGGATTGAAGGAAGGATGGATGGATGGATTGAAGGAAGGATGGATGGATGTATTGAAGGAAGGAAGGATGGATGGATGGATGGAAGAATGGAAGGATGGATGGATGGAAGGATGGAAGGAAAGAAGGATGGATGGATGGATGATTGGATGTATGGATGGAAGGATGGAAGGATGGAAGGATGGATGGATGGATGATTGGATGGAATGATGGATGGATGGTGAATGAATGGATGGAAGGATTGATGGAACGAAGGAAGGAAGGAAGGAAGTAAGGATGTATGGAAGGAAGGAAGTATGGACGGATGGATGGATGGATGGATGGATGGATGGAAGAATGGATGGATTGAAGGAAGGATGGATGGACGGAAGGATGGGTGGATGGACGGATGGATGGATGTATGGAAGGATGGATAGAAGGAAGGACGGATGGATGGATGGTTGGATGGAAGGTTGGATAGGTGGACGGATGGATGGATGGAATGAAGGAAGGACGGATGGACGGATGGACGGATGGATGGACGGATGGATGGTTGGATTGATTGAAGGAAGGATGGAAGGATGGATGGATGGATGGATGGATGCATGGATTGAAGGAAGGACGGATGGATGGAGGGATGGATGGATGGATGGATGGATGGATTGAAGGATGGACGGATGGATGAATGGATGGACGGATGGATGGATGGATTGAAGGAAGGTCGGATGGATGGATGGATGGATAGAAGGAAGCACGGATGGATGGATGGATTGAAGGAAGGACGGATGGATGGATGGATGGATGTATGGAAGGATGGATAGAAGGAAGGACGGAAGGATGTATGGAAGGATGGATAGAAGGAAGGACGGATGGATGAATGGATGGATGTATG
>JANJGN010000041.1:1930000-1932500 GCA_026770705.1 Isurus oxyrinchus | reverse complement strand
TGAAGGAAGGAATGATGGATGTATGGATGGAAGAATGGAAGGATGGATGAATGGAAGGATGGAAGGAAAGTAGGATGGATGGATGGATGATTGGATGTATGCATGGAAGGATGGAAGGATGGAAGGATGGATGGATGGATGATTGGATGGAAGGATGGATGGATGGTGAATGAATGGATGGAAGGATGGATGGAAGGAAGGAAGGAAGGAAGGAAGGATGTGTGGAAGGAAGGAAGTATGGATGGATGGATGGATGGATGAATGGATGGATGGATGGATGGAAGGAGGAATGAATGGATGGAAGGATGGATGGAAGGATGAATTGAAGGATGGATGAATGGATGGAAGGATTGATGGAAGGAAGGAAGGAAGGATGTATGGAAGGAAGGAAGTATAGATGGATGGATGGATGGATGGATGGATGGATGGATGGATGGATGGATGGATGGATGGATGAAAGGATGGATGAATGGATGGAAGGTTGGATGGAAGGATGAATGGAAGGATGGATGAATGGCTTGATGGATCGATGGAAGAATGGATGGATGCATGGATGGATGGATGGATCGATGGATGGATGGATGGAAGGAAAGAAAGATGGGTGGATGGATGATTGGATGAATGGATGGAAGGATGGAAGGATGGAAGGACGGATGGATGGATGATTGGATGGAAGGATGGATGGATGGTTTGATGGATGGAAGGAAGGATGGATGGATGGGTGGACGGATGGATGGATGGATGGATGGATGGATGGATGGATGGATGGATGGATGGATGGATGGATGTTTAGAAGGATGGATGGATAGAAGGATGGATGGATAGCTGGATGGATGGATGGATGGATGGATTGATTGAAGGATGGACGGACGGACGGATGAATGGATCGATGGATGGATGGATGGATGGAAGGAATGAATGAATGGAAGGGTGGATGGATGGATGGATGGATGGCTGGAAGGATGGATGAGTGGATGGATTGAAGGAAGGAAGGATGGATGGATGGATGGATGGATTGCCGGATGGAAGGATGGATGGATGCAAGGATGGAAGAATGGAAGGATGGATGGAAGGGTGGATGGAAGAATGGATGGACGGAATTATGTATGGAAGTTGGGATGGATGGATTGATGGATGGACGGTATGATGGATGGATGGATGGATGGATGGATGGATGGGTGAATGGAAGGTTGGATGAATGGATGGATGGTTGGAATGATGGATGGATAGAAGGACGAATGGATAGAAGGACGAATGGATAGAAGGAATGATTGATGGAAGGAAGGATGGATGGATGGATGGAAGGATGGATGGATAGAAGGATGGATGGATTAATAGATGGAAGAATGGATGTATGGATGGATGGATGGATTGAGGGTTGGATGTAGGGATGCATGTAAGGATGGATGGATAGAAGGATGGATGGATGGATGGATTGAAGGAAAGATGGGTGGATGGATGGACGGATGGATGGATAGATGGATTGATGGAATCATGATTGGATGGATGGATGGATGGATGGATGGATGGATGGATGGTTGGATGGTTTGAAGGAAGGATGGAAGGATGGATGGATGGATGGATGGATGGATGGATGGATGGATGGAATGAAGGAAGGACGGATGGATGGATGGATGGATGGATGGATTGAAGGAAGGACGGATGGATGTATGGATGGATGGATGGATGGATGGATGGATGGATGGATAGAAGGAAGGACGGATGGATGGATGGATGGATGGATGGATGGATGGATGGATGGATGGATGGATGGATGGATGGATGGATTGAAGGAAGGACGGATGGAAGGATGGATGGATGTATGGAAGGATGGATAGAAGGAAGGACGGAAGGATGTATGGAAGGATGGATAGAAGGAACGACGGATGGATGGATGGATGGATGGGAGGTTGGATGGACGGATGGACGGATGGAATGAAGGAAGGACGGATGGACGGATGGACGGATGGACGGATGGACGGATGGACAGATGGACGGACGGACGGATGGATGGAAGGAAGGAAGGAAGGAGGATGGATGGATGGATGGATGGATGGATTGAAGGAAGGACGGACAGACGTACGGAAAAATGGATGGATGGAAGAATGGATGGATGGCTTGATGGATCCATGGAAGAAAGGATGGATGGATGGATGGATGGATGGATGGATGGATGGATGGATGGATGGATGGATGGATTGAAGGAAGGATGGATGGATGTATTGAAGGAAGGAAGAATGGATGGATGGATGGAAGAATGGAAGGATGGATGGATGGAAGGATGGAAGGAAAGAAGGATGGATGGATGGATGATTGCATGTATGGATGGAAGGATGGAAGGATGGAAGGATGGATGGATGGTGAATGAATGGATGGAAGGATTGATGGAAGGAAGGAAGGAAAGAAGTAAGGATGAATGGAAGGAAGGAAGTATGGATGGATGGATGGATGGATGGATGGATGGAAGGATGGATGGATGGATGGAAGGATGAATGGAAGG
>JANJGN010000041.1:1917500-1927500 GCA_026770705.1 Isurus oxyrinchus | reverse complement strand
GAAGCTTGGATGGATGGAAGGATGGAAGGATGGATGAATGGATGGATAGTTGGATGGTAGGCTGTTTGGATGGTAGGATGGATAGCCGGATGGAAGGAAGTATGGATGGATGGAAGTTGGCAGTATTGATGGATGGAAGGATGGAAGTATGGATGGGTGGAAGGAAGGATGGATGGATTAATGAATGGATGAATGCATTGATGGAAGGATGGAAGGAAGGAAGGAAGGAAGGAAGGAAGGAAGGAAGGATGGATGGATGAATGGAGGGATGGATGGATGGATGGAAGGAAGGATGAATGGAAGGAAGGAAGGAAGGAAGGCTGGATGTATGGTAGGATGGATGGATGGATGGATGGATGGATATATGGATGGATGTTTGGAAGGATGCATGGATGGATGGATGGATGGATGGATGGATGGATGGATGAAAGGAACGATGGAAGGATGGATGGATGGATGGAAGGATGGATAGAAGGATGGATGGAAGGATGGATGGATGCATGGTAGGATGGATGGATGGAAGGATAGATGGAAGGATGGATGGAAGGATGGATGGATGCATGCATGGATGGATGGATGGATGGATGGATGCATGGAAGGATGGATGGATGGATGGGTGGAAGGATGTATAGATGGATAGATGGATAGATGGATGGACGGATCGGTTACATGGACGGATGGATGGATAGACGGATGGATGGATGGATGAATGGATGGATGGATGGATGGATTGAAGAAAGGATGGGTGGATGGATGGACGGATGGATGGATAGATGGATTGATGGATTCATGATTGGATGGATCGATGATTTAAAGGAAGGATGGATGGACGGATGGATGGATGTATTGATGGTTGGATGGATTGAAGGAAGAATGGATGGAATAATTCAAGGAAGGATGGAGGGATGGATGGATTGATGGATGGATTCAAGGAAGGAAGGATGGGTGGATCGATAGATGGATGGATGGATAGAAGGATGGAAAGATGAATGGATGGATGGTTGGATGGAAGGATGGATGGAAGGATGGAAAAATGGATGGTTAGATGGATTGATGAATGGATGGATGGATGGATGGATGGAAGGATGGAAGGATGTATGGATGGAAGGATGGCAGTATGGATGGATGGAAGGATGGAAGTATGGATGGATGGAAGGAAGGATGTAAGGATGGATTCAAGGAAGGAAGGATGGATGGATGAATGGATGGAATGAAGGAAGGACGGATGGACGGATGGATGAATGGATGGATGGATGGAAGGATGGATGGATGAATTGAAGGAAAGATGGAAGGATGGATGGATGGAGGGATTGATTCAAGGAAGGAAGCATGGATGAGTGGATGGATGGATCGATGGATGGATGGAAGTTAGGAAGGTTGGATGGAGGGAAGGAATGAAGGAAAGATGGATGGATGGCTGGATGGAAGGAATGTAGGAAGGATGTACAGATGGATGCATGGAAGGTAGGAAGGAAGGTAAAAAGGAAGGAAGGAAAAAAGGAAGGAAGGAAGGATGGATGGATGAATGGATGGATCGATGGATGGATGGATGGATGGATGGATGGATGGATGGATAGATGGATGGAAGGATGGTGAGTGGATGGATTGAAGGAAGGATGGATGGATGGATGGATGGATGGATTGCCGCATGGAAGGATGGATGGATGCAAGGTTGGAAGAATGGAAGGATGGATGGAAGGGTGGATTGAAGAATGGATGGACGGAATTATGTATGGAAGGATGGGTGGATGGATTGATGGATGGACGGTATGATGGATGGATGGATGGATGGAAGGATGGATGGATGAATGGAAGGATGGATGAATGGATGGATGGTTGGAATGATGGATGGATAGAAGGACGAATGGATAGAATAACGAATGGATAGAAGGATGGATTGATGGATGGACGGATGGTTGGATGGATGGAAGGATGGATGGATAGAAGGATGTATGGATTAATAGATGGAACAATGGATGTATGGATGGATGGATGGATGGAGGGTTGGATGTAGGGATGGATGTAGGGATGGATGTAAGGATGGATGGATAGAAGGATGGATGGATAGCTGGATGGAAGAATGGATGGATCAATGGATGGAAGTGTGGATGGAAGGATGGATGAATGGCAGAATGGATGGATAGAAGGAGGGATGGCTGAATGGATGAATGGTTGGATGGAAGGATGGATGGAAGGATGGAAGGATGGATGGATAGAAGGATTGATGAATGGATGGAAGGATGGATGTATTGAAGGAAGGATGGCAGGATGGATGGATGGATAGAAGGATGGATGGAAGGATGGATAGAAGGATGGATGGATGGATAGTAGGATGGATGGATGGAGGGATGGATGGAAGGATGCATGTAAGGATGGATGGATAGAAGGATGGATGGATGGATGGATTGAAGGAAAGATGGGTTAATGGATGGACGGATGGATGGATAGATGGATTGATGGAATCATGATTGGATGGATGGATGGATTGAAGGAAGGTTGGATGGACGGATGGATGGATGGATGAATGGATGGATGGATGGATGGATTGCCGGATGAAAGGATGGATGGATGGAAGGATGGAAGAATGGATGGATGGATTGAAGGCTGGATGGAAGAATGGATGGACGGAATTATGTATGGAAGGATGGATGGATGGATGGATGGATGGACGGAATGATGGATGGATGGATGTCTGGAAGTAAGGAAGGAAGGAGGATGGATGGTTAGATGAAAGCTTGGATGGATGGAAGGATGGAAAGACGGATGAATGGATGGATGGTTGGATGGTAGGCTGGTTGGATGGTAGGATGGATGGCAGGATGGATGGAAGGATGGATGGATGGAAGGATGGAAGGATGCATGGATGTAAGGTGGCAGTATGGATGGATGGAAGGATGGAAGTATGGATGTATGAAAGGAAGGATGGATGGATTAATGAATGGATGAATGAATGGATGGATGGAAGGAAGGAAGGAAGGAAGGAAGGAAGGAAGGATGGATGGATGGATGGATGGATGGATGGATGGATGGATGGAAGGAAGGATGTATGGAAGGAAGGAAGGAAGGAAGGGTGGATGGATCGAAGGATGGATGGATGGATGGAAGAATGGATGGATGGATGGCTGGATGGATGGATGTATGGGTGGAAGGAATGGATGCAGGGAAGGATGCAAGAATGGATGGATGGATGGATGGATGGATGGATGGCTGGATGGATGGATGTATGAATGGAAGGATGGATGGATGGATGGATTGATGAATGGATGGATGTTAGGAAGGTTGCATGGATGGACGGATGGTTGGATGGATGGAAGGATGGATGGTAGGATGGATGGATGGCTGGCTGGAAGGATGGATGGATAGTGGGATGGATGGATGGATGGATTGAAGGAAATATGGATGGATCGATGGATCGATGAATGGCTGGATGTTTCGAAGGATGGATGGATGGATGGATGGACTGACGGATGGAAGGATGGATGGACGGATGGAAGGATGGATGGAAGGATGGATGGATAGATGGATTGAAGGAAGGACGAATGCGGATGGATGAATGGAAGGATGGATGGATGAATTGAAGGAAAGATGGAAGGATGGATGGATGAGGGATTGCTTCAATGAAGGAAAGATGGATGAATGGATGGATGGATCGATGGATGGATGGAAATTAGGAAGGATGAATGGATGGAAGGAATGAAGGAAAGATGTACAAATGGATGGAAGGATCGAAGGAAGGAAGGAAGGAAGGAAGGAAGGAAGGAAGGAAGAATGGATGGATGGATGGATGGATGGATGGATGGATGGATGGATGGATGGATGTATGGATGGAAGGAATGGATGCATGGAAGGATGCAAGGATGGATGGATGGATGGATGGATGAATGGATGGATAGCTGGATGGATGGATGTATGGATGGAAGGATGGATGGATGGCTGGATGGATGAATGGATGGAAGTTAGGAAGGATGCATGGACGGACGGATGGATGGTCGGATGGAAGGATGGATGGAAGGATGGATGGATGGCTGGCTGGGAGGATGGATGGATAGTGGGATGGATGGATGGATGGATGGATGGAAGGATGGATGGATCAATGGATGGATGAATGGATGGATGTTTCGAAGGATGGATCGATGGATGGATGGATTGACGGATGGAAGGATGGATGGACGGATGGAAGGATGGATGGAAGGATGGATGGATGGATGGATGGTTTGAAGGAAGGACGAATGGACGGATGGATGAATGGAATGATGGATGGATGAATTGAAGGAAAGATGGAAGGATGGATGGATGGAGGGATTGCTTCAAGGAAGGAAGGATGGATGAATGGATGGATGGATTGAAGTAAGGACGGATGGACGGATGGATGGATGGATGGATTGAAGGAAGGATGTACAAATGGATGGACGGATGGACGGATAGATGGATGTATGGAAGGATGGATAGAAGGAACGACGGATGGAATTGATGGATGGATGGATGGATCAATGGATGGATGAATGGATGGATGGAAGGATGGATGGATTGAAAGAAGGATGCATGGACGGAAGGATGGGTGGATGGACGGAAGGATGGATGTATGGAAGGATGGATAGAAGGAAGGACGGATGGATGGATGGTTGGATGGAAGATTGGATGGGTGGACGGATGGATGGATGGAATGAAGGAAGGACGGATGGACGGATGGACGGATGGATGGACGGATGGACGGATGGACGGATGGATGGATCGATGGATGGATGGATGGATGGTTGGATTGATTGAAGGAAGGATAGAAGGATGGATGGATGGATGGATGGGTGGATGGATGGATGGATGGATGGATGGATTTAACGAAGGACGGATGGATGGATGGATGGACGGATGGATGGATGGATTGAAGGAAAGTCGGATGGATGGATGGATGGTTGGATTGAAGGAAGGGTGGATGGATGGAAGGATTGAAGGAAGGACGGATGGATGGATGGATGGATGTATGGAAGGATGGATAGAAGGAAGGACGGAAAGATGTTTGGAAGGATGGATAGAAGGAAGGACGGATGGATGAATGGATGGATGGAAGGTTGGATGGACGGATGGAGGGATGGAATGAAGGAAGGACGGATGGACGGATGGACGGATGGATGGATGGACAGACGGACGGACGGACGGATGGATGGAAGGAAGGAAGGCAGGACGGGGGATGGATGGATGGATGGATGGATGGATGGATGGATGGATGGATGGATGGATGGATTGAAGGAAGGACGGATTGACAGACGGACGGATGGATGAATGGATGGAAGGATAGAGGGATGGCTTGATGGATCGATGGAAGAAATGATGGATGGATGGATGGATGGATGGATGGATGGATGGATGGATGGATGGAAGGTTTGATGAATGGATGGATGGATGGATTGAAGGAAGGACGGATGGACGGACGGACGGATGGATGGACGGACGCATGGATGGATGGATGGATTGAAGGTTGGATGGATGGATGAATGGATTGAAGGATGGATGGATGGATGGATGGTTTGATGGATGGAAGGAAGGATGGATGGATGGGTGGACGGATGGATGGATGGATGGATGGATGGATGGACAGATGGATGGACGGACGGATGGATGGAAGGAAGGAAGGAAGGAGGATGGTTGGATTGATGGATGGATGGATGGATGGATGGATGGATTGAAGGAAGGACGGATGGACGGACGGATGGATGGATGGATGGATGGTAGGATGGATGGATGGCTTGATGGATCGATGGAAGAATGGATGGATGGATGGATGGAAGAATGGATGGATGGATGGATGGATGTATGGTTTGATGGATGGATGGATGGATGGATTCAAGGAACGACGGATGGACGGACGGACGGATGGATGGACGGATGGATGGATAGATGGATGGATGGATGGTTGGATGGATGGATGAATGTTTTGATGGATGGATGGATGGATTTATGGTTTGATGGATGGAAGGAAGGATTGATGGATGGGTGGACGGATGGATGGATGGATGGATGGATGGATGGATGGATGGATGGATGGATGGATGGATGGATGGATGGATGGATGGATTGATGGTTTGATGGATGGAAGGAAGGATTGATGGATGGGTGGACGGTTGGATGGATGGATGGATGGATGGATGGATGGATGGATGGATGGATGGATGGATGGATGGATGGATGGACAGAAGGATGGAAGGATAGCTGGATGGATGGATGGATGGAAGGCATGGATGGATTGAAGGATGGACGGATGGACGGACGGATGGATGGTTGGATTGATGGATGGATGGATGGTTGGATGGATGGAAGGACGGATGGATGGATGGGTGGACGGAAGGATGGATGGATGGATGGATGGATGGATGGATGGATGGATGGATGGATGGATGGTTGGATTGAGGGTTGGTTGGATGGATGGATTGAAGGAAGGATGGATGGATGAATTGAAGGAAGGATGGATGGATGGATTGAAGGAAGGAAGGATGGATGGATGCATGGAAGAATGGAAGGATGAATGGATGGAAGGATGGAAGGAAAGAAGGATGGATGGATGGATGATTGGATATATGGATGGACGGATGGAAGGATGGAAGGATGGATGGATGGAGGATTGGATGGAATGATGGATGGATGGTGAATGAATGGATGGAAGGATTGATGGAAGGAAGGAAGGAAGGAAGGAAGGAAGGAAGGAAGGATGTATATAAGGAAGGAAGTATGGATGGATGGATGGATGGATGGATGGATGGATGGATGGAAGGATGGATGAATTGGTGGAAGGATAGATGGAAGGATGAATGGAAGGATGGATGAATGGCTTGATGGATCGATGGAAGAATGGATGGATGGATGGATGGATGGATGGATGGATGGATGGATGGATGGATGGAAGGAAAGAAGGATGGATGGATGGATGATTGGATGTATGGATGGAAGGATGGAAGGATGGAAGGACGGATGGATGGATGATTGGATGGAAGGATGGATGGATGGTGAATAAATGGATGGAAGGATGGATGGAAGGAAGGAAGGAAGGATGTATGGAAGGAAGGAAGTATGGATGGATGGATGGATGGATGGATGGATGGAAGGATGAATGGAAGGGTGGATGAATGGATGGAAGGGTGTATGGAAGGATGGATTGAAGGAAGGAAGAATGGATGGATGGATGGAAGGAATGATTGAATGGCAGGGTGGATGGATGGATGGATGGATGGCAGCAAGTAAGGAAGGAAGGAGGATGGATGGATAGATGGAAGCTTGGATGGATGGAAGGATGGAAGGATGGATGATTCGATGGATAGTTGGATGGTAGGCTGTTTGGATGGTAGGATGGATAGCCGGATGGAAGGAAGGATGGATGGATGGAAGGATGGAAGGATGCATGGATGGAAGGTGGCCGTTTTGATGGATGGAAGGATGGAATTATGGATGGATGGAAGGAAGGATGGATGGATTAATGAGTGGATGAATGCATGGATGGAAGGAAGCAAGGAAGGAAGGAAGGAAGGAAGGAAGGATGGATGGATGGTTGGATGGATGGATGGATGGATGGAAGGAAGGATGTATGGAAGGAAGGAAGGAAGGAAGGATGGATGGATGGTAGGTTGGTTGGATGGATGGATGGATGGATGAATGGATGGATGTTTGGAAGGATGCAAGGATGGACGGATGGATGGATGGATGGATGGATGGAAGGATGGACGGATGGATGGATGGATGGAAGGATGGATAGAAGGATTGATGGAAGGATGGATGGATGCATAGTAGGATGGATGGATGGAAGGATAGATGGAAGGATGGATGGAATGATGGATGGATGCATGCATGGATGGATGGATGGATGGATGCATGGAAGGATGGATGGATGGATGGATGGAAGGATGTATAGATGGATAGATGGATAGATGGACGGACGGACGGTTACATGGACGGATGGATGGATAGACGGATGGATGGATGGATGAATGGATGGATGGATGGATGGATTGAAGGAAGGATGGGTGGATGGATGGACGGATGGATGGATAGATGGATTGATGGAATCATGATTGGATGGATGGATGATTTGAAGGAAGGATGGATTGACGGATGGATGGATGTATTGTTGATTGGATGGATTGAAGGAAGGACTGATGGAATAATTGAAGGAAGGATGGAAGGACGGATGGATAGAGGGATGGATTCAAGGAAGGAAGGATGGATGGATCGATGGATGGATGGATGGATAGAAGGATGGAAAGATGAATGGATGGATGGTTGGATGGAAGGATGGATGGAAGGATGGAAAAATGGATGGATAGAAGGATTGATGAATGGATGGATGGATGGATGGATGGAAGGATGGAAGGATGCATGGATGGAAGGATGGCAGTATGGATGGATGGAAGGATGGAAGTATGGATGGATGGAAGGAAGGATGTAAGGATGGATTCAAGGAAGGAAGGATGGATGAATGAATGGATGGAATGAACGAAGGACGGATGGACGGATGGATGAATGGATGGATGGATGGGAGGATGGATGGATGAATTGAAGTAAAGATGGAAGGATGGATGGATGGATGGATTGATTCAAGGAAGGAAGGATGGATGAATGGATGGATGGATCGATGGATGGATGGAAGTTAGGAAGGATGGATGGAGGGAAGGAATGAAGGAAAGATGGATGGATGGCTGGATGGATGGAATGTAGGAAGGATGTACAGATGGATGGATGGAAGGAAGGAAGGAAGGAAAAAAGGAAGGAAAGAAAAAAGGAAGGAAGGAAAAAAGGGAGGAAGGATGGATGGATGAATGGATGGATGGATGGATGGATGGATGGATGGATGGATGGATTGAAGGCTGAATGGAAGAATGGATGGACGGAATTATCTATGGAAGGATGGATGGATGGATGGATGGATGGACGGAATGATGGATGGATGGATGGCTGGAAGTAAGGAAGGAAGGAGGATGGATGGATAGATGAAAGCTTGGATGGATGGAAGGATGGAAAGACGGATGAATGGATGGATGGTTGGATGGTAGGCTGGTTGGATGGTAGGATGGATGGCAGGACGGATGGAAGGATGGATGGATGGAAGGATGGAAGGATGCATGGATGGAAGGTGGCAGTATGGATGGATGGAAGGATGGAAGTATGGATGGATGAAATGAAGGATGGATGGATTAATGAATGGATGAATGCATGGATGGATGGATGGAAGGAAGGAAGCAAGGAAGGAAGGATGGATGGATGGATCGAAGGATGGATGGATGGATGGATGAATGGATGGATGGTTGGAAGGATGCATGGATGGACGGTTGGTTGGATGGATGGATGTATGGGTGGAAGTAATGGATGCATGGAATGATGCAAGGATGGATGGATGGATGGATGGATGAATGGATGGATGGCTGGATGGATGGATGTATGGATGGAAGGATGGATGGATCGATGAATGGATGGATGTTAGGAAGATTGCAGTAATGGACGGATGGATGGACGGATGGAAGGATGGATGGAAGGATGGATGGATGGCTGGCTGGAAGGATGGATGGATAGTGGGATGGATGGATGGATGGATCGAAGGAAGGATGGATGGATCGATGGATCGATGAATGGATGGATGTTTCGAAGGGATGGATGGATGGATGGATTGACGGATGGAAGGATGGATGGACGGATGGAAGGATGGATGGAAGGATGTATGGATGGATGGATTGAAGGAAGGACGAATGTGGATGGATGAATGGAAGGATGGATGGATGAATTGAAGGAAAGATGGAAGGATGGATGGATGAGCGATTGCTTCAATGAAGGAAAGATGGATGAATGGATGGATGGATAGATGGATGGATGGAAGTTAGGAAGGATGGATGGAAGGAATGAAGGAAAGATGTACAAATGGATGGAAGGAAGGAAGGAAGGAAGGAAGGAAGGAAGCAAGGAAGGAAGGAAGGAAGAATGAATGGATGGATGGATGGATGGATGGATGGATGGATGGATGGATGGA